>APFE031166356.1:171499-242325 GCA_000404065.3 Pinus taeda | reverse complement strand
CTCACGATTCTGCTCTTCTCCTTTGAGGATAAGTGCGGAGGGAACTGTGCGGAGACCAGATAGTTGGCTATGTCAGAAAACCACGGGGAGAGTACTGAGATAGCAAACAGATGCTCTTCTGGCATCTGGTCATCCACTATTTCTTCTTCACCTGCAGTCAAATTCACTCTAGACAAAAAGTCAGCAACAACATTTTCTTTACCTGGTTTGTCAACGATGGTCAAATCAAACTGTTGCAGCAAAAGTAACCATCTAATAATGCAAGCATTCACATCAGGCTTATTCATTAAATATTAGATTGCAGCATGGTCAGTATGTACAAATGTTTGATCGCCAATGATATAGTGTCGAAACTTGTTCAGGGCATGGACCACAGCCAGGAACTCTTTCTCAGTTACCGTATAATTCATTTCTGCCTTGGATAAGTTTTTAATGACAAAGTATATAGCATATGGGAGTTTTTCTTCAACTTGTCCTAAGGCCGCCCCTATGGCTTTGATCGATGCATCAGTGTGGATGTGGAAAGGTAGGGCCCAGTTTGGGCCTCTCAGAATTGGAGCATACACCAACTTATCCTTTAACTCATTCAGAGCCTTCTGGCAGTCATCCGACCATTTAAACTCAACATCTTTTGCTAAGAGGCCAAACAATGGTGAGGCTAGCTTACTAAAGTCTTTAATGAATCTGCGGTAATACCCAGCTAAGCCTAGGAAGCTTCGGATATCTCTCACCTTCTGAGGAGGGGGGACCCTTTTGATGATAGAAACTTTGTTGGGATCCACCTGTAACCCTTGGCGAGAAATGGTATGGCCTAACACGGTCCCCTCAGTCAGCAGGAACTCACATTTCTTAGGACTGAGGGATAGGTTCATCTCAATGCACTTGCTCAAAACTTTTTCCAGGTTGGACAAGGCTTCCTGGAAGCTAGACCCGTAAGGAGTAAAGTCATCCATATAGATTTCTACCGAATCATGGACCAACTCGGCAAAGATGCTTAATACAGCCCTCTGGAAAGTGGCAGGGGCATTGCATAGCCCAAAGGGAAGGACATGGTAGGCAAAGGTACCCCATGGACAAGTGAAAGTGGTCTTATCCTGGTCCTCCGGGCTAATTTGAATCTGGTTGTACCCGTTGAACCCATCTAGGAAAGAGAAAAACCTCTTCCCTGCCAGAACATTGAACACTTGATCTATGAAAGGTAAAGGGAAGTGGTCTTTCTTGGTGGCTTTGTTCAATTCTCTGTAGTCCACACAAATTCTCCATTTCCCATTTTTCTTGGGCACCAACACTAGAGAGGAAACCCATTCGCTATCCGAGATGAGGTAGATGAATCCCGCATCCAATAATTTTTGCACTTCTTCTTTAACAATGTCTTTGAGGGCTGGATTCATCCTCCTCTGAGGTTGCCTGATTGGTTTACAGTCCTCCTTGATGTAGATATGATGAGTACAGACTAAGGGATGGATTCCCTTCATTTCCTTGTAGCTCCAAGCAAAGGCCTCCAAATGGCGGGTCAAGAGGCTACATAGCTCCTTTTCCTGAGAGGGAGAGAGAGAGGAGCTTATCTTCAAAGTCTTCTCAGGGCCAAACTCCACATTCTTAACTCTGGGGTTGGTCGAATTAGTGGCACCTAGGTCCACTAAAGAATTGGCCTGGGTGTCTTCCACCAATTCTTCCAAGGATAGCTCACTAGGGGGAGGATTTTGGATTAAGTTTTCAATCAAATCATCCTTAGTTGGAGGACCTCCCTTTTTGGCTTCCACTATGCATAATGGTGCAGAGTAGACCTCATCCTCTTCTTCTTCTTCCAACTAGAGGGGTAAGTCATGTTTTAGCAGAGGTTGGGAAGGAGGGTATAGGACCAACTGTTTGGACATAGGCCCATTTTTTATGGTCATGCTTCTGGCTCGGCAGCTGATGTAAGCATCTGCAGTGGCCAGCCAAGGCCTTCCCAAAATGAGGGGATAACCTGTGAGTTTTTCCTTAGGCTGGAGGACCAAAAGTCCGCAGGGTATTCCCAGGAGTCAATAGAGACCAAGACATCCTCCACAATCCCTTTGGGAGTCACGATGGAGCGGTCTGCCAATTGCAGCACTGTCGAGGTCTTCCTTAGGGAACTCTGAAGATTGAGCTTAAGCATGGTGTCCCTGGTCATCACATTGATTGCAGCCCCTAGATCAATCAGAGTGTGGGGTATAATGGTGCCATTGATGTGGACATCAACTACAGGGCTCCCAGGGTCCAAATACTTCGGACAGATTACTTGCCCCAACATGAGATCGAACAGTTGTCCTATGACATTGATGGTCGAGGCATCTTTCTTTCGCCTGCCTGGGTGCCTGAAACACTTCTCCTTAATCAATTTGTTGTATATTGGTACATCTTTGATGGCCTGGAGAAGTGGAATTTTCACACACAACTGCTTGAGTTCTCCCAGAAGCTCATCCTCCTCTGGGTTGGGTTGTGTGGTCGCTATGAGTCACTCAGGAAAGGGTGGAATGGCTTGGGTTTCACTTTCCTGTCTCTCTTCCTCCTCTTCTAAGGGAGGAGGTTGGCGTTCTGGAAGGAATTTCCCAGATCGCAGGTTGATCTCCTGGATCTCCATAGCATAGGTAGGGCATGTTGTCTCCCCAGTATATACCTGCTGGGCCTATCTGTTGTTGGGGTTTGGGTTCGTTTGAGCAAGCATCTGGGGTTGTCTTGGAGGAGCAGGAGGTAATGGTTGAGGTTGAGTTGGTGGTGGAGGAAAAATGGCGGGAGGAGTGTTTTATTGGGGCCTCCACCCCGGTTGAGGTGCATTCCATTGAGGTTGCGGCTAGGCATGAGAGTGAAATGAGTGAGAAGGAGGTTGAGTTTGGTATGGAGATGGATAAGACCATGGAGGAGGTGCGGACCAGGAAGGATGATCTGGGGGACCCCAAGAAGGTATACGAGTAGGTTGGTTGGGGTGGTAATAAGCTTGGGATGACCCTTGCATTCCCTGCTGATAAGGTCTGGGTCCATGAGGCCTCCTTTGGTTAAGGAAGTAGAGAGGTTCAGTAGCCACCTCGGTCCCTAGGTACATGGCTTTAAATTCAGGCAAGATAGGGCATTGGTTGGTCGGATGGTCTTCCTCACACACGAAACATACCTCTACTGAGTGTAATGGGCACTCATTCTTGGGGTGCTTCCTTGTGCATCTAGGACAAAAAATGGCCAAAGACCTCTCAGCTTCTTCTTTCTTCTGCTGAATTCAGAAGGTATCAAGTTGCATGGCAATGGTCTGCGTCATTTCGCTCTTAAGGTCTTCCATCTAGTTAGCAAACTCGTGCTTGGAGAAAGAGGTGCTAGCTGAGAGATGATTCCCCCTACCTCTCTTCCGGACCACCCTAGAATGGTTTCTAAACACGGTCTTTATGTCCTCATAAGGTAGTTGGTAGATATCTCCTCCAGCTAGCAGGTTAAGAGTGTCCAAAAGGTCTTCAAGGACTCCTCGGAGCAGAACCAACTTCAGAGATTCCGAGTCAAGTGTGCACCTGGCCCGTTTATAACTGAGTTGGAACCTTTCCTCATAGTCTTCCAAAGATTCATCACTGCCCATGGTCATCCGAAAGATTTCCCCCTTATTTTCCTTGGACCTACAGTAGTCTCTATACTTGGCGTTGAAAGCTTGTTGCATTTGAGCCCAAGTGGTGATACTGTTTCTAGGTAACCCCATGAACCAGCGTAATGTTGCATCCTTGAGGGTAGAGGGAAAGAGTTTCAGCTTTTGCTCATCGTCAGCATAGTCATAAGTTCGACAAAGGACAACAAACTCAAACAGGAAGGTATCAGGTTCGTTAGTAGTCAGACCATAGAAATGAGGTAGCGCAGAGGGACTTATATTTTTCATTTTCATGTCTCCATTGGTCTCTCGGATGGGAAAGGCACCCTCTATTCACTCGTCTTCTCTTCTACCGTTTCGGTTTTTAGCCATGGCTTCAGATGGAATGTTTCCTAACTCTTCTTAAGCTATAGGATCTTCGTATATCTCAAGAGGTTCACCTATAGGGTCTTCTGGCTCATTGTCACCAGAGAAAAGAGAAGGTTGACTCAGTAATGTGGTGGGGGTGTTGGGTAAGAATTTTCCGATTTTATCTCTGTTCCTACGAGGCATGAAATGGAAATACTTTTTCTTGCTTTTCTTGTACCTGCAAAACGAGAATAGATTGAACTGCAACTAACTATCTTACTGAAAGGAAAATACGGAATTGAAATGAAAGCAGGAAAGGACTAATCTATTTTGCAGAATTGAAATGTGGAATTGAAATGCTAGTTTACGCTTGCAGAATTGAAATACTAATCTATGAAAGCATAATTGAAATTCTAATCTACGCTTCCAGAATTGAAATTGTAGAATGGAAATGAAATAAACTACTTAGCAGAAGGTTGTAGTGGAAAAAAGAAGAAAAGCAACAATCACCAATACTCTGACACTTCCGCGGCAACGGCGCCAAAAAGATGGTGGGCTCCAGTATTGCAGCAATAATGTTGCAACTCCTGAGACTCCCTTCTTTACTTTTATCAACCCGGTTGTTTGTAACAAACTTGGAAGCGACGGTGCTGTATGCACAAGTACTAGCTCTTGCCGCAATTGTCACTTGGTCAACCGGCACAAGTCCGCTAGGGGCTTTAGCCAACTTCTATGAGTTCTCAGAAGAAGCTTTTAAGTGATGGATGAAAGCTAACTCAAAGGAAGCTAATCTACTTGTGAAAAGAAACTGAAAGCCAAAGAGAAACGCAAACCCTAGCAAACCCTAATTCTACCAGCTAGTCCTACAAATGAAAAGATGAGGGTGCAACCTACTGAAAGAGATGCCATTAATTATATTAAGGTAAAATACATGTGTTTAAACTACCTTTTTCCTAAGAAAGCATCTTTTTGTATTTTTTGATTAAGTGTCGATTTTCACATGCATATGCTTGAACTATGCTTTACTGTGTAGGGGTGGATCAAGGAAGAGGAATGATTGGAAATGGTTGGAGAGGTTTAGAGAGGGTCTAAGGAGTCCCTAACACTTTTATAGGGAGTTTCACAAGGTTTGGTTACCAGGAACCCTCACTTGTGAGCTTCTACAGGAAGTCTGCAGGGGTTCTACAGGATGTTTCAGAATTTCTACAAGATGTTTCAGAATTTCTAGAGGATATTTGGAAATCGGTTTTTAGGGGATGGATGAGTGAGGGAAGGTGCATGGATGGATCTGGAGGTAGGATAGGGGTCTAAAAATGGCCAAAGGACTGGTGGGTGGATCGGTTAAGAGATGTAGAAGGCTGACTTGGCTTGGAGAAGACTAAGGAAATGATGGGTAAGGAGGTAAGGTTTCGTGGACAAAAGGGATAGATGGGGAATGAGAAACTTAGCTAAGAGATAGAACAGGTGGCTCAGATGATACTTTGGGTAGATGAATGAATGAAGAAGATGCCCTGCATGGTGTACCTTGATCAAATCAACAAAGACCTGCAAAAGATCAAATCCTAAACTAGTCTAGTCTAACCATCAACAACATAAATGAGCAGCAACTTTATTTGGGAAGAAAACTTTGTACACCATCTATGTAAAGAAATATTTCAGATGTCCAAACCCATGACTAATCTCTGCTAATAAAACAAGCACACTAAAGATTGCATAAACAAGCAAACTAGCGTTTTTGTGAGGCAGCACTGTTTTCTCAATTCCATCCCCAAATACAATAAGGATGAGGTGAAACCAGGAGTGTGGTTGTCCCTTTTCTTGGAGGTTTTTCTGTTATTATCCTACCAAAACACCTAAACTAATGTCATTCATAAACAATGATCTATTCCAGCAACATAATGAAATCTACTTAATAGAAATATGTTCAAATGCATAAAGGAAAACAGTGATACGTAAAGGAAAAGTAACAATAGAGAAAGGAGGCCCTATGCTCTCAGGTTGGGCCCAAGCCTGAGAGCTTTGGCTCCTATGAAAAACTTAGATTTGATAGGAAACCAAACTGCTTCTCATTATCCAAAAATAGTCATAACAATCATGCCAAAAATGGCTACAAAGGAACAAAATAGAGCTGCAGCACTGAGGTGCAAAGTACACAATAGTTTCAAAATTATTTTTACAAAGGCTGAGGCCTCAACATTTATAGATCACGAGGGACCTAGCTGGCCTCCTCAATTTGTGGAACTCGGCTGTCAAACTGTGAGTTAAACAGTCCCTTTCTAAATGCTGGTTGGTCGCCTTCTAGATCCGGTTTGGTGGTATTTTGAGCTCGGAGTTGGAGGTGAAGATCCGGAGGAAGGGTCATTGAATGCCATAGGCACACCCCCTTCAAGTCCTCACCTCAGGCTTGGCTTCCTTATAGCTCATGATTGCTTTGACTTTGCTCCAATATCTGTCAAAAAACCTGAAATAGACACGTGTTAACCACCTAGGAAAAGTGACTTCCCTTATTCGTACCAAATACATAAACATACTAAAAATAATGCATAAACTATAGAAAATGATGGATTTGAACAAGGACTGATCAAGGAAAGTTAGGCCAAATGAGCCTAAATTGTTACCAATTTTGGGGCTCATCAAGCAGCAAGGGGATTGTACTGAGAGCTGGATAGCTTGTGAGCTAAAGCTTTGTGTAATCCAAACATATTTCCACTTGTATGATAATATAGAGATCGGGGTTTTTAGCTAAGGCTTTTCCCAGAGTACTCTTCTGTGTTCATGTGTGATTGATTTCTCATTCTCAGTTATATGTGTTCTATTTGATCTTGTTCAAAAGCAATTAAGCTTCTGCAAGTTTGTTGTAGAAGTAGATCTTGTATTTTTCTTTAGTATATTGCATTATCAAGTGATCTACAGTGGGAATTTCTACATGGTATCAGAGCAAAGTTGATCAAAGCAGAGAACAGTATACAAAGAAGGGAGAAGGGAGAAGTTTGAGGTTCCTGAATATAGAAATCGAGTTCTATCACATCTCAATTTCACTAATGGCATTCAACGATTTAAGACTCGAGTATGCCCTTGATGGTAGCTCGAATTATATAGCCTAGAAGGATCACATGGAAGTAGTATTAGAGGATAATGGTCTAAAGGACTTCATTGATCAAGAAGTCCCCAAGCTGGCAGCATCTGATGCTACAGTATTGGTGGAATGGAAGAAATGTGTGGCTAGAGCAAGGAGAATCCTCCTAGAGGGAGTTCGAGACCACATTATCTCGAGTCTCCATGGGAAGGAGACACCATTTTCGATGTGGAAAACATTCAAAGATCTATATCAGAAAATCAACTATTAGAGGAAGCTAGCACTGAAAGACAAGCTTCGGAAAATCAAGTGTGAAAAGGGCAATACGATCTCTACATATCTGAACAAGCTCACCACTTGTAGGGATGAGCTTAGAAGTGTAGGGATCACGACAGCCTATGATGACATGGTGAGTCTTGCACTCCTTGGTCTTCTTAAGAGCTGGCATAGCTACCAAGACTCAGTTAATGGAAGAGAAAAACTGCCAGATTGGGAATGACTTTGGTCTGATTTGATGCAGGAGGAGATAAGAAGAAGCACCAGAGATGGATCCTCAACAAAGCAAGATGATGAGGAAAATATAGCCTTAGTGAGTAAGGCAAGGAAAGGGAAAGGGAAGGCGTCCCATCCCAAATCTAGTTCTTCCGATGGTGGGAAGAAGTTTGACAAATCAAAAGTGCAATGCTTTCATTGTCATGGAGTGGACCATTATTCTACGAATTATCCACTGAAGAAATACAAGAAGGGATACTTGAAGAGATCTAATGGTGAGGCATTGGCCTCACAGTTTGAGTTGTATTTATCTCTTATCGCATGCATGGTTTCATCCATGGTGGGATGTGTGTGGTACCTGGACAGTGGAGCTTCATTCCACATGTCAAGTGACAAGAATCGTTTTAGTACCTTGGAGGAAAAATATCTCCAAATACTCATAGCGATGGGTAATGATGAAAAGTATAGTGTTTCAGGTGTAGGCATGATTGTTTTTCAGAGGGAGCATGGAGCTCGCATTACCTTGACCGATGTCAAGTATGTACTAAGACAAAGGCTATGATGTAGTCTTCAGTAAGTGAAAGGTTTTGCTTAGAGACATCACCACGAGATAGGTGAAGCAGATCGGTTCACGAGTCAAGAACCTGTATGCTCTTGAGGTTCAAGATGCATGCAAAGCCTTGAGGAGAAAGGAAACTAATGGAGACTTGGTGGCTGAGAGGGAGAGTAAATTACCTCTCAACATGCAGTGCCAGAAGAAGTCTCAGAAAATTGTGGAGGAGCCATAATTGGTGAAGTAGCTTCAGAAGGTTGTGGAGTAGCCACAACTAGAGAAGCTGAGAGGAGATTGAGTGAGACATCTACTCATGTAGAGACCTCCAGTAGGGGGAAATTTCGAGTCAAGTGGGCAGAGGAATCACATGCATCCATACCTCCAGGTAGGAGGTGGGGAAATGTGGAGTGACACTCCCAAGTAGGCTGGAATAGGGGTGGGATCATTGAGGTACCTAACCTGTTTGATTAGACCTTGCTACAGGAGCCCCGACAAGGAGTAGTAGGACTGGTTAAGTGGTTAGATGCATATGGAGCGGCAGAGAAAGCTACAGTGCAAGAATCCCAAGACAGTGCAGAGCTAGCAGGCTGCAACAATACGAGAGGCACAAAAGTGTTGCACCAGTGCAGGATGGCACAGAGAGGTGTGAAACGGTAAGAGATGCATGAAGTGTTGCAGCAGCTCAGAGGTCAGAGAGGGAGCACTTGTCAGCAACAGATGGAGCTTTAGCATCAGAGGATGTTTCTAGCCCAATAGGGAGGTCATTTGGGAGATTTTTTTGTTTCTAAAGTTGTTGGAATAACAACACTTGGGAGAAGTGTTGCATGCAGAACATTCCAAAGGTTCAAGATCGGGTTCGAGTTGAATGCCTTTCTTTTTGAGAGGAAGTATTGATAATGGAAACAAGAAATGTTAAAAATAGAAGTGTTAAAAATAGCATTGCTATAAATAGATGTTTGGGTACCAGTGTTGGACATAGCAACAAGGAATGAAAAACAAAAGTGCTAAAAATAACATTGCTATAGATAGAATTTTGGGTTAGATTCCAATTTTAGTTAGTCCCTAAACTAAAATTGACAAGTAAAACTTGAATTTGATCTTAGCAGCTATATGTAAAATAATTAATTAATTCATCTTGAGTTAATTAGTTGTAGAAAATCAAACATGACGTCTATGTGGGGACATGCAACAATTATCTTATTAATTGAGGAATTTATCCCTTAGTTAAAGAGATAAGGACGAGTTGTAATTGAGTTGTAGTTGAGTTGTAATTAGTTAGCTCAGTTATATGAGTTAAGTCCAGTTAAATTAGTTCCAAACAATTGAAGGAACTAATTGTGAGTTTAGTCAGTTAATGCATGCATTCATGCAAATAGTGTTCTCTAGATAACTGAATATTCTCGCATAAAATAACTCATGCATGTCAGTTCAGAGAAAGACCCAGTTGAGATTAAAGGAAGGGACAATGTACTATCAGTTGGAGGAATTTTACTATAAAGAAAACTCATCCATGCAGAAGGAACTATCTCATTCAGAACTGCGCAGTTACTTTTGAGTTTAATGTGTTGTGTGATGAGGCCAATTCACACAGGTGGTAGCATTGGACCCCAAGAGAAACTACACAAGGAAATAGGAGGCTTGGAGGGCATAGAAGAAGGTTTTGTGAGAAGCCTTTGACTGTCATTGAGCAGTAGAGGGATTGTATTGAGAACTGGATAGCTTGTGAGCTAAAGCTTTGTGTAATCCGGACATATTTCCACTTGTATGATAATATAGAGATCGGGGTTCTTAGCTGAGGCTTTCCCTAGGGTATTCTTCTGTGTTCATGTGTGATTGCTTTCTCATTCTCAGTTATAAGTGTTCTATTTGATCTTATTCAAAATCGATTAAGCTTCTGCAAGTTTGTTGTAGAAGTAGATCTTGTATTTTGCTTTAGTATATTGCATTATCAGGTGATCTATAGTGGGAATTTCTACAACCGAGGTGACCAACCAAAGCAAGAAGATCATGAATTGAGGAGGCATGCAAAATGGTCCCAAAGTTGGCCATTCTGAAAGAAGATCCAGTCAAGGTATGCATCCGTGTGGTATCCATAAGTTGGCCATACAGGTGCGTGACACTTGTACTGAGATGGCGCGGGTTCGGCTAGAGTTGAACCTGCAAATTAACGAGTTACAATTGAGGGCCCAACCCTCCATACCACCAGAAGTAAAGGAACAGCCAGCGACCGCTGTCAAAGAGGCAGTCGTGGTGGTGGAAATTGTAGTAGTAGACTGCACACAATTGTTCAAGAAATAATTTGAGGTCTTAACAAGCTTATAGGAGGACCCAAATGTACAGAGGCTGGAGATGGAAGTGTGCAAGCTACAACAATGTTACAATGAAGTTAAGGGCACAGCACAAACCGTCACACTCACACAGAGGCTAGCCATTCTGCAGGAGGCCAAGCAGCTGAAGGAACAAGTGGACCAGCACTGCACAAGGAAGCAGTGCTGAAGGCGCAACTAAAGCCATGGTTGGAGGAAGCTTACATAGTCACATGAAATATTGAAGGCAATCTTGCGACTCTACAGGTGACACAACAAAAGCTTCAGGATGACAATGCAAGAGTAGTGACCAAGAAGAAAGTGGAAGATGCGAAGCAAGCGGAAATAAATTGAGGTAGCAGTCATACGGGTTGAGGTGAATGGGCTTCGCACAGAGATCTCCATGCCTACCGAGTGACTCAAGGGTGAGTCATGATGTTTGTGTTGGGGGCCTGTTGGGAGCGGATCCCCCAAGGGCAGTTTAGGGGCCAAAAGACCATGTTTGAGTTAAATTTTGTAATAAAATGATAAAGTCTCCGCATTTTGTGGTCGTAGAGTGTGAAGGTGTTATGTTTCAGAAAGGGTAGTCAACCCTTAGTTTTGTAAAGTAAAGTTGGTTGTAAGAGATCTACCCATGGTCCGTGAACCATGGGATTATATAAAAAGAGCTAAGCTCTAAGTATTTTTAGAGACATGGAATGATGAATAATGTAAGAGAGTCATAGATCTAAAGTAAGAAGTATAAGTCTTGGGTCATAGCATAGGTAGAGGCTTTGCAGCTGAGTGCACAAAGGCCTAGGGTAGAAGTTCACAGTTGAGTACGTGGACCACTGCAACTGTGTGCACAGGGTGGAAAGAGGTTGTAAAAACTTGGAAGACATTAATAAAGAAAGATATTTTGAAATTTCTGCATCTTTGTTCTGTTATTGCATCTTGATATGTTATGTATGAATTTCCTTTATTATGCTATGTGATGAACGAATGAATGAAATTACATTGAATAATTGAATGCAATTATGATTATATGTTTATGCGGTGTTAACTATAATTATTTGATAAGATAAGAAAGTCACTTAGAGTAATTGGGGAATTTGCATAGCGCACTTCCATAGCAGCGCAAAAGTACTTGAGAAGTAGGCTAGTGCTACGCAAAGGTCAACCATACCCTTTCACGAAGGTATTAAAGGATGGAATAAAGGGCTCGTCATGCAGGCCCTAGAGTGAAGAGTCCTACGTGAAGGCAGGGATAACGAGAATCAAATGACATCATAACCATCTCAAGGCGTGGAAGCTTGGTTCTAGCATCCCCCCATACTACTTCAGCTGATAATTTGGTCTACGCTCCGCGAGATGACACCGAAAGGGCCCGTAGTATAGGGATTTGTTTGGTTAATAAATGCTAAACATGGGTCAGGCCCCCTCAAGCCAATACTTCCAAAACAAAGAATCTTGTAAAGTAAAGTCTAAAGAAAATCATTGGAATTATTTTGTGTTGATTTATTTTGAAAAAAAAATATTAATGTGGATCCCAGATGGTGTAGGTTTGGAATTAGAGACATTTTTATATTGTATGTTGGTGGGACTAGATTTTCGCAGGAGGAAATATGATTAAAGAATGAGCATTTTTAAAAGGCGATGTTGTTCACAACATCGAGACTCCTCTATAGGAAAACTCTGACACCGTAACATGTTTGCAACATAAGTGGAGGGGTTCCCCCATAGGTGGTTTGGCAAGAAACCACAATCGACAAGTTCAATGATCGGGGTCTCACCCAACATCACCGTGGGTTACAACTACTTACCACCATAGATGCCCCCATTAGTAGTAAGTGGTATTTATCCTATATGGGGCAAGTGAGCGGGAAGTACAAGAGAGTGTGATATCATTCTGCCATGACATGTCCATCTCACACTTTCATCCTGCCACCTCATCCATCATTCCATGTCACCCCATCACCTCACGACTCCATTGTATCCTCCCCATGTCACCATATGTCATCTTATCATACACTTTTTTCCATATTCCTTAGCTTCATTTCCCCTGCCATTTCTCTTTAATTTTTTTTTCTATGCTCATAGTTATTTTTACTGTTGTTTCTCTAGAGTTCACCAATGCCCACCTACACCTACCAACTTGCCAACTCAAATCAAATGTCATCTAGTAAGTTCAGGTATTTATTCGACTAAACAAATTTGTCCAATTGCCCAAAATATCAAAGAAAACTTCCATGGTGGGTTCTACAACCCATATCTCACTTATGGAGACAAAGAGAGATGTTTTTAACTCTGTATTCCCATTAAATCTCACAGAATTGCATCAGAATGCCTTATTTGGTCAATTGGAGTGAGAAGTATTTTCTAGGGTCATTAAATCTGGCATGTTAGCTACAATTGTCCCTCAAATGTACTTGTTTCTTGAATTCATTACCTGGTTGACCTCATCCCTCTATCCCCAAAAATTTTATGTAATGAATTCATTGTGAGAAAAAATATTTCAAGTTTCTGCATTATTAATTGAACATGCCTTGGATTTTCCATGGTTTGACCTATATACTTCTTTTTCTGAAGAAACCTTTGTGGCCACTTTCCAGAATATTTATGCAAAAGATTATTCCAAATTGTCTTTCCATTTTATGACACCGAGGAATACTTTATCTCTAGAACCAACCCTATTACCTATAGATAATTTTGCCGAGGGAGTCAGACCAATTTTGCAAGAAATTTTCAAGGTTTTGGGAAGAGTAGATAATTTTGTTTTTTACCAAGTAGCCATAACGATGTTTCGTTTAATCATGCAACCTAATCTAATTCTCAATATACCCACATTTTGGGAGGTCTCATTGAATTTTCAATTATTGAATTTCAGTTTCACAGGGTGTTTTAGATTCCCCTCTCTATTAGTCTATCTATTCTTCTATGTTAACGTTGAGAAATTTATGCATGTGGGTTCAAAATATAATGGATCCCCATAAGAAGAATCAGTTAGTGGTAAATTGGACTGAAATTGTAACAAGTCATCCCAGTTATGAAGGTTTTTCATATCTTATTTCCTCTTTCATGTCAGTGGTCTACACCATCATTAACAAATCTATTGCACCAATTATTTTGCCCAAAGCTCAGTCATTTTTATAGTTGAGTAGGGTTGTGAAATTACGATATTGTTTTTCTTTTGAAGATTACATAGAAATTGGGTTGTATGGAGCATAAGTTGCCCGATATAGGCTTCCATCTTTTGTACCTATCAAGTTGTTTTCATTAGATTTTTTTAAACAAAGCTTAAATGTAGATCAAGCACATTTTGTGCAAGCCAATAATGGATACTTGTTCAAGTTGCCCAAGATTGTTGGGCCTTTTATTGTCAATAACAGGTAGGCTGCAGAAGAGGTAGATAAAAGACTACAAGAGATGCAGTTTCAACAAGGGAAGAAGTGGTATTATGACCCTTATCAGATCATTTCAAAGAGAAGGGTGGAAAACTCTTCTGCACCATATGATCATGAACCAAGGCCTGAAATTGAAATTCTTGCAAGTGGAAGCCTATTTCAGTCATGGAAACAAATGGAGGTTGAGAATCCTCACCCTATTAAAAAGGGATTCAAAAGAGGAGTCAAGGATATTATTGATTTGGATGTTGAAAATTCCTAGAGTTCAAAGAGACCAAAGGCACATAGAGAGAAAACTGAACTTGATCATTTGCTAGAAATGCCTTCTATTGAGTTGGTTTCCAATTGCAGTGGGGAGAATTCAGATGTGCACCTTCCTCTCCCAAACCTGAATAAGGTGAGAATAATTCCTTTATTGTTTTTAAGGAGTTGTATGAATAGATTGAGGAAAGAAATAAGAAGATCAGAGAAAATGTGGTTACTCGATTGGAAACCCATTCAATTCTAGAATATCAAACTAGATTGTTGTTAGCTATGGATTTCGGGAGGAATTAACTCAAACTTTATTTCACACATCCTTCTCCATTAGAATTTTTTTTTGTGGTTGGATTCAATACTATAAATTTGAATATTAGTGCAAAGGATATTTCATTTCCTGATAAAATAAATCTACACATGAAAGAACTCATTTATAGTGATTTAAGTAAAACTTCACTAGTAACAAATAAGGCAGAGGCCTTATTATGGAAAGTGATTAATCAATTGAAGTTAGAGGAGGAAAACTCATGAGCTTTACACACCCAAAATGAAAAATTGAAGAAGTTAATCATCAATCATGGAGTAAATCTTGAAGATATGACAATTGTCTACAGGCTTTTATAGGGAATAGAATCTGAAATGTAAGTATTGAGAAGAAAGATGAAGTTTCCCACAACTAAGCATGTCATGGCTCTAGAGGTAGCTTAAATTGAGAAGTAAAATGAACTTATAACCCATAATCTACTAGAAATAAATAAACAGGTGACAACTCCAAAAAAATTAAATGTAGGTCTACAACAAAAGATAGATGCACATGTTTGCACAATTGTGGTGCAACCATAATTTGAAGGCCATACTGTCAAGCTCATCAGGGTCATGATTGAGCTGAAAATTTCAGAGGATGAAATAAGAAAAATACAGAAAAATTTGGATGATAGAAGGAAGCAATTCAACTTTAAGGAGAGGCAGCTAAACATGGGTAAATAAAGTGCATCACAACACCATTAAAACTATCAAACAAACTACAATGAAATCAAAGAGTTAAAGGAGATATTAAAAGGCAACAAGTATCTCATACATGCAAGAGAAATCATTTGGAATAATATCATTGAGAAGGTAAAAAAAGTCTGGAATCACATGTTGGTCATGGAAGCGGAGAAAATAATTGTAAGGGATATAGAGATGGCTATTGCTTCTAATAAAGAAAAATCACAATAGAGTGCACGATTAGATAAAAGAATGATTGATTTTATGAATGGTAATTCTTCTTAGTGTTGGGTTGTGTTACATTCTTTCCACGACCACCCCATGGATGGGAGGAGGTCACAAGGGGGGACATTAGCCCCCTTGTACATTGTGTCAGGCACTACAAGGGGGTATGGAGGGGAGTGGTAGCCCCCATGCACGAGGTCTGGGGCAACACCCCTGGAAATTTTTTTTGGACACTATATTAGGTGGGCGGACCTACCTATGGTTTTGTGCCTAGATTTCATACATGGTTTTGGGCATGATGGTTTTTAGTCCATGCTATTTTGTAGATCCAGTCAAGTGAACTATGGTTATGTTCTAATCCATGGTTAACGGATTGGGGTTTATGAATGCTTCAACATGTATATATATGTATTGTAACACTGAAAGGAACATAATGAAAAATTAATCTAACAGTCCTGATTTTGGGATCCAGGGGAAAACATATGTGTCTATTTATTTTATGTTTTAAGTTATCTCCATTGTTTATTTTCAGTTTTTTAGAATTTGTATGCAGATAATTTCCATACAGGGTTAAAACCTACATTTGGTTTCGGAGTTGTTTTGGCTTCAAGGGGGTGCCTTTGTTGCTTAGGGATTTTTTCTCGGGCCTGTGGTAGACCCTGTTCAGTGGAAGATCTGCACGATCGATTCTTGTGGTGAAAGAAGATGGCAAGCAATGGAAAGATAGAGATCGAAAAATTTAATGGTCAGAGTTTTGAGTTGTGGAAAATCAAGATGGAGGATCTGCTGGTGGATTAAGATCAGTGGATTGCAATTGATCTAGGTACTAAACCAACAACAATGTTAGTTGAAGACTAGATGGAGTTGGATCGGAAGGAAAAGAGCACATTACGATTGTGTGTCTCAGATTCAGTATTCCTGAATGTATCAGGGGAAGCTTTGGCGAAAGCTTTGTGGGACAAGTTAGGGACTCTGTACCAATCTAAGTCTCTGGTGAATAAATTGTTCCTACGGAAAAAGCTGCATAACCCAAGGATGAAAGATGGAGACTCGGTGATAGAACATCTGAGCAAATTTAATGATGTGGTAAGCCAATTATTATCTGTTGATATTAAAATTTTAGATGAAGATAAGTGCATGACTATGTTTTGTTCTCTACTAGATTCATGGGATTGTCTGGTTGTTGCAATAGGTAGCAATGCAGTTGCCTTGTAGTTTGATGAAATAGTCTCATCCTTGCTATCGGAGGAGATGAGACAGAAAAATATGGAGGGCTAAAATGGTGATGCCTTGTTTGTATGAGGACAACCCTAGAACATAATAAAAAATAAGTCCTCAAGTGGGAGATCTAAATCTAGAGGGAGATATAAAACTCTAGGAAGCCCTGTAAAGGTGTGCTGGAAATGGGAAAGGAAGGGAACTTCAAAAGGGACTCTAAATCTAAAGCTCCTAAGCAAAAAAAGGGATCTAATGATGCTCCTTATGCAGAGGTGAAAACCACCTTAGATGAAGGTGGGGATGTGTACTTGGTTTCTTCTTCATGTACACATGTAGATCATGAGGCATGGCTGATTGACTCAGGTGCATCCTTTCACTTCACTCCCCATAGATAGTGGTTCTACGAGTATGAGAAATATGATGGTGGTGGTGTCTTCTTAGGGGATGGCAAGAAGGATAGAATCATTGGTTGTGGAAAATTCAAGTTGAAGTTGCAAGGTGGAAGGATTAGAACACTTCTGGGTGTTCTGCATATTCTTACATTGGCGAGAAATTTGATTTCTGTAAGCAAGCTTGATTATGTCGGTGTAAAACCAGTGTTTGAGAAAGATACCTGCAAGATGGTTTGGGGAGCACTGGTATTCATGTAGGGAGTTAGGATTGAAACTCTGTACAGCTTCAAGTAGGACTATTATTGATGGGTGCAATAGTTCTATGGTCCCTGAAAGTGGAGCAGAAAATCTAGTGGTCTCTGGAGAAAAGACCATGCTATGGCATCAAAGGCTTGGACATATTAGAGAGAAGGACCTTTGAATACGTCATGGTAATGGTATGGTAGAAGGTATGTCTAATTTCTCTCTAGCTTTTGATTTCAGTGAAAATTGTGTATATGGGAAGCAGAATCAAGTGAGTTTTCCCTTTGGTGGTAAGAGGGGGAAACATACATTAGAGCTTGTGCACAGTGATGTGTTTGGACCTGTGTCGGTTCCATCAGTAGGAAATTTTGTGTACTATGTATCATTTATAGATGACTTCTCAAGGAATACATGGATATATTTCTTGAGGAAGAAATCTGAAGTATTTGACAAGTTTAAATAATTTAAGGCTCTAGTGGAAAACGAGACAGAGAAGAAGATAAAGGTGCTAAGGACAGATAACGGTGGAGAGTTTTGCAAGAAGGAATATGAAGAATTCTATAAGAAGTGTGATACAACATGACAAAAGACTACTCCATACACACCTCAACAAAATGAAGTTGCAAAAATAATGAACAAGACGTTGATGGAAAAGGCAAGAAGCATGCTCTGTGGTGCGGGGTTAGGACATGAACTTTGGGAAGATGAAGTGGAGACTGCATGTTAGCTGGTGAACAAATCACCTTCATCATCATTGGAGGATAAGATGCCACAAGAGGTATGGACTTGTAAGAAGCCTTCTCTTTCACATCTGAGGGTATTTGTATGTGATGCATATATACATGTTCCAAAGGAAGAAAGAACAAAGTTGGATGGTAAATCTGAAAATTGCATCTTTATTGGGTATAAATATGGTTTAAAAGGTTATAAGCTTTGGAATCCAGAAACAAGGAAGGTTGTGTACAACTGAGATGTGGTGTTTAGAGAGGTGAAAGATGTTATTAAACATGAAGTCCTACCAAAGGAACCTGAGAAGATAGAGTTTGAGCTAAAGGACGAAGAATCTGACTCTGCAACACAAGAGGAATCAGAGGATGAAGAGCCACAAACTCCAGCTATGAGAAGATTAGTTCGAGAAAGAAGGCAGCTAGAAAGGTATAGTCCATATGCTTTCTATTCAAATTTTTCTTTATATATTACTGATAATGATCCCAGAATTGTGAGGGAGCAGTAGATTCAAATGATGGAAAACTGTGGAAAGAGGCCATGGTTGATGAAATGGAATCTTTGTATAAAAATGAGGCTTGGGATCTGGTGGAGTTGACAGCTGGAAGGAAACAAATTGGTAGAAAATGGGTATTTAAGAATAATTTGAATGCAAAAAGAAAGGTGGAGAAATACAAAGCTCGGTTGGTAGCAAAAGGTTATTCCCAGGTGTTGGGAATTGATTTTGGTGATATTTTTTCTCCTGTTGCCAAGGTAACTTATATTAGATTACTTTTATCTATTGTTACTGCTTTTGATTTTGAGGTAGAACAAATGGATGTGAAGACAACATTTCTTCATGGGTATCTGGAAGAAGAGATCTACATGAATCAACCTAAAGGCTTTGTGGTGAAGGGTAAGAAAGAACTAGTATGAAAGTTAAAAAAGTCTTTGTATGGGTTAAAATAGTCACCAAGGATGTGGTATCAGAAACTTGATACATTTATATGGCATCTTGGCTTCACAAGAAGCAAAGTAGATCAATATTTCTTATTTTAAATTAATTGGTGACCGAGTTATTTATCTAGTATTGTATGTGGATGATATGTTGTTGGTTTGAAAGGACAAATAAATTATCCAGGTTTTAAAGACCCAATTGTCCTCCAAATTTGACATGAAAGATCTTGGTGTTGAACACTATATCTTGGGCATGGAAATTAAACGAGATCGGGTAAAGAAGAAGCTTTGGTTAAACCATAAGAAGTATGTCAAGACATTACTGCAGAGGTTTAATATGTAGGATAGTAAAACGGTGAAGGTTCCTATTCTTGTAGGTGTAAAGTTATCTGCAGAAACACTGCCTGAAGACACAAGAGGAGGAAGAGGACATGTCTTGTGCTCCATATGCAAGTGCAGTTGGTAACCTGATGTATGAAATGGTTTGTACTAGACTAGACATTACACATGTAGTGGGAGTATTGAGCAGGTTTATCTCAAAACCAGGGAAGGAGCATTGGACAACAGTGAAGTGGTTTTTTAGGTATTTGCATGGCATTAGTGATTATGGTTTGTTCTATCAAGGAAGACCAGGATTGGACAAAGTTTTGGACATTTGTGGCTTTGTTGATGCGTATTGGGTTGGAGATATGGATCAAAGAAGATCTACAAGTGGGTATGTGTTTAACCTATTTGGAGGTGCAGTCATTTGGATGAGTAAGAGACAGCCTTTGGTGGCACTTTCAACTACAGAGGCAGAATACACAGCAACCACTCATGCAAGCAAGGAAGTAGTTTGGTTGCAAAGATTGTGGTCAAGTATGGGGTTAGTACATAGAGCTATAAGGATAGACTATGATAGCCAACGTGCAATTTTCTTGGCAAATAACCATGCTTATCATTCAAAGACAAAGAACATTGATGTTAAATATCACTCTGTGAGGGATATGGTTGAGGAGAAAAAGGTGTTTCCAGTAAAGGTGGACACTTTTAAGAATATTGTAGATGCATTAACAAAGTTTGTGAGCACTGAGAAGTTCTCTTGGTGCAGAAAAATAATGGGCATTGCAAGGGTTGATCAATGAATAAGCTCTCCTATGGAAATAAAACAAGTGGGAGAATGTTGGGTTGTGTTATATTCTTTCCACGACTACCCCATGCGCAGTGGGGGGGTAGTATCCCCCCCTGTATGTTGCACCAAGCAGTCACAGGGGGCTGGTAGCCCCCCTACACAAGGTTCGAGACAATGCCCAGGAGATGTTGTTTGGACTCTATATTAGGTGGGCGGACCTACCTATGGTTTTATGCATAGATTTCACACATGGTTTTTGGCATGGTGGTTTTTTGTCCATGGTATCTTGTAGATCCAATCAAGGGAACTATGATTATGTTCTAATCCCGGGGTAATGTATTTGTGTTTATGGATTCTTTGGCATGTATATATATGTATTGTAACATTGAAAGGAACATAATGAAAAATCAATCTTGTAGTCAGATCTAGGGGAAAATCTCTATGTATATATGTTTTATGTTTTATGCTCTTGCTATTGTTTATTTTCTATCTTTTAGAATTCGTATGGAAATAATTTTTGTATAGGGTTAAAACCTACACTCAGGAGTTGAAGACAAGGGAGATTGAAGAAAGAACATCCATTGTTCTAGAAATAAATAAAATGGTGCAAAAGAACATTTACAGAAAGAATTCACAAATCAAATTGGGGAAATCAAAGAATATGTATTAGCCTTTAATTCAAATTTGGATAAAAGAATTAGAGAAAGATTTCCATCATGTTGTAATCAATAAGGTAATCTTCTTCCATGGCAGACAGATAAAACCTTATTAGTTGAAGCAATGAGTAAAAGTAGTGGTTCTAATGAAAAGACATTAATTTGGAAAGGGTTAACAATTGTGAATCATTTACAAAGGGACGTTCAGTTATTATGGTTGGTTAAGACTCTATTTAAAAAAAAACCAACTTACGACTGGATGTTTTATGACAGGTTGGTCAAGTGGCAAAATTATAATTTTCCAGTGTGGAAGAAACATCAAGAATTGTTGTTACCAACCAAAGAATTGGAATGTAGAGCTTCTTCAAGCAAGCATGTACAAGGATCCCAAGTGATAGAATGAGAATCAACCACCTATTTTATTCTTGGGAAAAATATATTTTCTAAAAGATATTTTATTTTGTAATTACAAGTTAAAGTGATATAATTTTAGAGTTTAGTTGCTAAGTCCTCATAAGGTCAAGTAAAGTTTAGAGTAGTTTTAGAAATTATTTCAAGTTAGTTCATGACAGTTAATAGTTTTTATAATTGTCTTCAATAAAATGTTTCTACAAAAAGACATGGAGGAACCATTTTTGGGGTTCTGAAGTTTTGACCCCAGAGATAATTTCCTATGTAATGTCTCATATTTTTCTTGGATATGTAATAAAGTTCTTCTAGATGATTCCAACTACCTACTAAATGTGATATGTGTTATTTTTCTAGTGTAAGTCATTAAGTGTTTTTCTTCCCTTGAAAAATGTGTAAAGAAGTTGTTCATTATTATCAGTAATACAAATCAACTTTGCTTGGAAAGAGGTCACAGTACCCGTAAATTTCTATTAAATAACCTTAAACTGTGCTGCACATTTTAATAATTTAATTTTCTTAGTCTTTCATTAATTCTACTAAGGTTTATAATAAACGATTCTACAATAGCAGCCTTCTATTATGAGTCTTCTACCATCATTCTATCACCTCATTGCCACTTTAAAATCATTTTCACGAACATTGTGGCCATCTAGAAACACATATTTAATCCAAGGAGTTTACTTTGCATTACTTGTATCACATATCTATGATTAATCATGTAAGGAAGAACAATTTTTTTTATCATTTGTACAAATGTCCTAGGAATTGACCTCTTCTCAGCCAAAGGTTGTCTCTATGGCTAAACCATCTTTTGGCGTCATTTATGGGGACCGAAGAACAAAATTGTTTTTCCCTAGGATTTTTAGAAACCATTTCTTTGTTTGGTGAGCAAATAAAGTGTGTTGGTTGAGTTTTATCACAAAGTGAGAGTAAAGCAGTGGTCCTCGCTCCAAGAAGACCCCACAGGAGGTCAAATACTACCCAGTGAAAAGACCCAACTTTATCTGACTCATAAAGATTGATATCCAAAAGGGTTTGGAGAGAAACAAAATATCCAAAAACCCCAAGTCCTATTTTTTCTTCTCCTAGTTTCATTTGTTTATCTCAAGATACCAAAGTTCCTCACCCAAAAAAAGTCACAAGAAATTTGGATTTCTCTAAAGAGGGTTTTATTCCACTGTAGATTGTGTTTACTAAGCCTACTCTTGAAGAAAGATCTTTTGAGTCTATTTATTTTTCTTTTCTTGCAATATTAGAAGTTGAAGAAATAAAAACTATTGATTTTTCAACCTCATACCAAATTGTTCCTTCAGTCTCTTGGTGAGTTCCAATATTTGTGATTCCTCCAACCTCTTTTGTGTTTTAAGCAAGAAATCTTTCTCCTCCTCTTCAAAAATAAAATATGGATATTACAGTGTTTATTTTAAATCAATATGCTCCCCTTAATATTCTTCAGCCCATGAGTGAAATGCCTCAAGACTATCTGAAGCTTTTACCAAGATTCGCAAGAGAAAATGAGCTTACAGTTCAAAAATATGTAGCAGTTTTTTGTGCTTTTGCAAAAAATCTTAGTATGGTAATGAGGTTTTTTGTGCATTCTTTGGATGGAGAAGCCAGAAAGTAGTTCAAGCTCCTCCCAGCCAATCCAATCAATACCTGGGAAGAATTGGAAAATACCTTTATACAAAGACCGACAAAGAAAAATTATGATGGTTACCTTTTAATAGAATTCAATGCTATTAAGAGGAAACCAAATGAATAAGTTGTTTAATTTATTAATATATTTAAAAAAAATTATAAGAGTCTTCAATTAGATATTAAGCCACCTCCTTGTGATCCAAAGGTAGTTTTGTAGGAGTATTTGAGTCATATTTTAGCTTCACACTAAGAGAAATAAAATCTCCCACCCTTGATCAGGTTCAAATTGACACATTGGAAATTGAAGCAAATTTGTCTGAAGATGGGAAAATAAAATCCAATATGAACAAGCAGATATTAAGGAAGGAAATTAAGAATTAGGACCTTCAATCCAACAAAAGGATTCACATGAACAGAAGTTAGATGAAATTACCAAGGTCATAAAAAATTTGTCCAATATATTGGTAAAAATGGAGCTGGAAAACAAAAATCCTCCTAGACAAATTCAATAGGGACACAATAGAAACTTTAATCCTAAATTTAGAAGACCACCATTTCATATTATGCAGAGGGAAAGGAATATACCAAGATCATGTGTAAGATCCTCTGTATCTTGAAGATGAGCCTGAAAAAGTGATGGAGGAAACTCTCAAATTTAAGGAAAATCAGTATTCCTCTGTTAGAGGAAGAAGGTGAGGAAATTTATGATGAGAATTTGGATCTTGAGTTACAAATTGCATTAGGTGAAGAAGAGATTTACGAATATTGTAAATTATTTGCAGATATAATGTAGGGTCAATTGCATAAAAAATATGATCTTGGATCCAGGAAGAGATCAAGGACTCAGGATCAGGTAAAAGAACAATCAAAATAGCGAGCCCCACAGCCTGTTCAGAAAGTTGATGACAAGGGAAAGCATTTTCTTAGAACAATTATAGTATAGTAAGGAGAAAATTCTAAGAGTCACTAGATAAAAGTGGGTCAGGAGAAGCAATTTCAACATCCTATGGTAAGCTAGCAAAGTGTTCAAAAAGAGAAAATAGATAAGGAGCAGCAAGGAAAAGAAGAAAGAAAAATACCTTATTTTAATATTCAGAAAGAGTCAGAGAAGGTAAATATATTCATCCCATTGGATGAGCTGGTAAAGCATCCCACTTATATAAAGAAGAATTCAGATTTTATTAATTTATCTCAAGCAAATGTTTCAGTAGACACAGCCAATTTGCAAGAGGAAAGTGTGGTGGTTATGTTTGGCCCTCATGTGGAGGAACATGATTCCACTACTCCTCCCTTATATTTTTATCTTCTTATGCATGATTTTATACTTCATAACTACATGCTAGACTCAGGGGCTTCTCACAACTTAATGCCCCTCTCTGTGATGAAGCAACTAAATCTTCAGATCACAAAACCTTACAAGGATTTGTATTATTTTGACTCTAATAGAGTAAAATATATTGGTCATATCAAATACCTTGTGGTTTATCTCACTCAAATTTGAGCCAGAAGTATTGTGATGGACATAGTAATTACAAACATCCCAACTAGATTTGGATTGATGCTTTCTAGATGTTTGGAAGCTAAGCTAAGAGGATTATTAAAGCCAAATTTTACTTATGCAATAATTCCAGTTTCTGGTGGTGAAGTAATAAGGCTGTACAGGGAGTCAAGATTTTCCAAAATAATCACGAAGGAGGGGAGTTCTAGAAACTCTCCCATTTATAGTCAAGAGAAGGATTTTTCTTGTTTTATGTTGGAAGTGAATGAAGATATTATTGAGGATACACAGGTGTAGGTTCCCACAACTATTCAGAAGAGAGAAGTAGTAAAAAATGGTATTTGGAAGTTGTATTTTGATGGAGCTTACTCCAAGGAAGGGAATGGTGCAAGTGTTCTTCTACTTTCCACAAAAGGTGAAATGATTCCCCTTTCCTATAAATTGGAGTTTGATTCTACTAATAACATAACAGATTATGAAGCTCTAATTGTTGTTCTACAAGATTCCAAAAACATGAAGTTTGAAAAATCACTCAAGGATTAGAGCTTTACCAAAATGAGGTAACAGATTGGATGATTCACTCATAGTAGCAGCCAACACCTTCAAACCCCCACTGAATCCAAAGTTAAGGTATGAAGTTGAAGTCCAAAATAGACCTTCTATACATGATAATGTCAAGTATTGGCAGGTATTTGAAGATGAGGAACATATCAAAATGTTTTTGGAGGTTGTAGGGGAGTTTTATAACCCAATATTGATTATGAAGAAGTTGAAAATGTCAAAGAGGAAGAGGTTGAAGATGAATTACCTTGGAAAGATTCCATAGAAAACCACACAATTGTACAATTGAAAGGTAATGTAATTCCTAAAGGTTTGGTACCTTCGGAGAGATTGTTCGATTAAAACAATGTTCCAGTGAATGTCAACAAGAAGAGTTGGGAGGATGATGTTGAAGACTGTAATCTTGGAACTGAACCACAACCCAAACTTGTGAAGATGGCAAAGGGTATTTCAAAAGGTTATAAGCACAAGTATGTAGATCTATTTAAAAAATATTCTGATGTCTTTGCATGGTATTATGAATACCTCAAAACTCATAATAAGGAAATTATACAACATAATATTCTTGTTAAACTAGGTCTCAAACCATATAAACAGAAACTAAGAGATATCAATCCTGTATTCTTTCCCTATAGAAAAGGAAGTGAAAATATTATTGCAAGCAAAGATAATTCTGCCTTTGAGGTATTCAGAGTGGGTGGAAAATTTAGTGCCTATAAGAAAGAAGAACGGAGAAATAAGATTGTGCATTGACTTCTCAAAGATAAAAAAAGCATCACTAAAGGACAAATACCTTCTTCCAAACTTGGATCATATTTTGCAAAAAGTGACAATGTATTTGAGGTTGTCTATGATTGATGGATTTTCACGATATAATCAAATAGAAGTACATCCAAATGATCAGAAGAAAAAAACTTTCAGAACATGATGGGGAATGTTTATGTATGTAAAGATGCCATTTGGGTTGATGAATGTTGGTGCTACATTTCAGAGGGCTATGGATATAGGTTTTGTGAGAGAAAAAGTAAAGTTTTTGGTTATATACTTGGATGATATCACAATGTTTTCCCAATATGATGATGAACACTTGAAAATCCTACAACATATTTTGACAACTGTAGGAAATATGGACTATCTCTATATCCAAAAAACTCTCACTTTGGTCTAAGGGAAGGTAAATTATTGGGACATATTGTGTCAAAGGAGAAAGTCAGCATTGAACAAAAATGAGTAGATGCAATAAGTAATATACCTCTGCCCAAAAATAAGGAGATTCATATTTTCTTGGGAAGAATAAATTTTCTTGCGATGTTTATTCCAAATTATGCAGAAATTGTTAAAGAAATCACTAATATGTTAAAGAATGATGCATAGGTTAGATGGACTCAACCATCCGGAGAATCTTTTACAAGGGTCAAAAAGGGTTTGGAGAAGCTCTAGTTTTGGTAAGTCCTAATTACTTGAAATCTTTTCAAGTATTTTATTTTTCCTCACCTTCTATTATTGCGGTTGCTCTTCGTCAAAAGAATCAAGACAATGAGTAGTGAGTAGCATTTTTTCAGTTGGCTATTGAGGGATGCTCAATTGAAATATAATATTTTGGATAAATAATCTTATTCTTTGGTCAAAGCCTTGAAATAATTTAGAGTGTACATTTTACATTCCCGGATTACTGCATATGTACCAAATTCAGTTTTCAAGGATGTGTTGACACAGGGGGATAGTGAAGGAAGAAGGGGAAAATGGATAGCTAAGATTCAAGAATATGAAATGGAAATCTAGCCAACAAAAATAATAAATGGATAGATATTGGCTAAGATTTTAACAGAGGAAAATTTTCAGGCGACAAGAATTAATCTGGTAGCTGCAATTCCTAAATCTAACATTGTTGGTGAAGAAGAGGGGGAAACAATCGAAAGCTTCAATGAATATCATGGGTGTGCTTGTGGAGGTCATTATAGCTGGAATGTGACAAAACAAAAAATCTTGAAAGATGGTTTTTATTGGCCAACTTTGTTTTCTAATGTTTAGTTATCTTATTTGTAGAAGAACCATTTAGGCAGTGGGGGTTAGATTTCATAACAGAGATTAACCCACCTTCGAGTGGACAACATAAATGGATTCTAATAGCCATTAATTTATTTACCAAATGGGTGGAAGTTGTTCCAACTATAAATGCAACTGATTTAGTGGTGATCAATTTCCTTGAAGAAAACATATTTACAAGATTTGGTTTCAGTAAGAAATTAGTCACGGAAAATGCTCAGGTATTTAAATATGCAAAACTAATCAATTTTTGCCAAAACTATAATGATATTCTTTCACACTGTACCACCTATTATCCTCATGGAAATGGGTTGGAAGAATCTTAAAATAAAGCTCTAGTAAGAGTTTTGAAGAAAATAATTGCAGAAAATAAAAATAATTGGGAATCTCAGCTTAAGTTTTCCGCATGGGAAAATAGAGTAACCACCAAAAGGTCTACTGGTAAGTCACCTTTTGAATTGGAATATGGAGCAAAAGCTATTTTTCCTAGTCAGTTAGCTAGAACAATAGCTACATTAGTTCAATATGTTGAAGATGAACCAAATGCATTTACCCAAAGGATTAACCAGCTAGTAGAATTGAACGAGAACAGATAACAAGTATATGAAAATATGATCATCAAGAGAAGATGAAAACTATTTTTGATAGAAAATCCAAGGATATACTTTTTTAGCATGGAGATATTTCCCTAGGGTGGGATGTTATAAGGGAGGACAAGGGTAATAATTCTAAGTTTGATCCTTTGTGGTTTGGTTCTTTCAAGGCACGAGATGCTAGAGCAAATAATACTTTCATTCTAGATAATATGGATTTAGAACTATTGCATCTCCCTATAATGTGTAGTTTTTGAAACAATACTTCCAACATTAAACAACTTTAATTTCTTCATTGTAAATATTGGTATGATTACTGTAAGTATCTGGTGAGTCTCTCATTGCAATGTTTTTAAGCTATGATATGACTGCACGCTCTAGGTTAAGGCACTAGTCTCTGGTTCTTAGTGTTTTTTTCCAAAACATTATCCCCAGGTGGAGCTAGATGTTGTATCTCATTTTCACTCAGTTCAATTCTCAAAAAGACAAAAAATCATATATGCCAAAAAACAAAATATCTTGTAAAGAAAAGTGAAAAGAAAATCATTGGAATTATTTTGTGGTGATTTATTAAAAAAAAAATTAATGTGGGTCGCAGATGGCATAGGTTCAGAATTGGAGACATTTTGATATTGTATGTTGGTGGTACTAGCTTTTCCATGGAGGAAATACATTTAAAGAGCACACATTTTAGAAACGTGATGTCATTCACGGCATCGGGACTCCTCCACAAGAGAAAACTTGACACCACAACATGCCCAAAACATATGCAGAGGGGTGCCTTTGTAGGTGATCTGGAATGAAACTACCATTGAAAAGATTAATGGTTAGGATCTCACCCGACATCACCATGGGTTAGAACTGCTAACTACCATAGGTGCCCCTGTGAGTGGTAAATGGTATTTATCCTGTCTGCGGAAAGTGAGTGGGAAGTGTAAGACAACATAATATGATTTTTCCATGACATGTCCATGTCACTTTTTCACCCTACCACCTCATTCGTTATTCAACCTCACCCTACCACCCCAACACTCCACATCATCATACGTCATCTTATCATACCCTTTTATCCATCTTCATTAACTTTGTTTCCTCCCTCGTTTCTTTACAACAAAAAAAAACATTTTCTTAACTCAAAGTTATTTTTGCTATTGTTGCTCCAGAGTTCACTCATTCCCACCTACTCCTAGCAGCTTGCCAACTCAAATTTGACACTAGCTAGTGATTTTTAGGTATTTATTTGACTACAAAGCTTTTTCCAATTGCCCAAAATGTCAAAGAAACTTCCATGGCAAGTTCTACAACCCATATCTTTCTTATGGACACAGAGAGATGTTTTTGACCCTCTATGCCAATTAAATCTAAGTAAATTGTGTCAGAATGTCTTAGTTGGTCAATTGGAGTCATAAGTATTTTTTAGGGTCATTAAATCCAATCTGTTAGATGCAATTTTCCCTCAAATGTATCCCTTTCCTGAATTCGTTACCTAGTTGACCTCATCCCTCTATCCCAAAAAAGGTTATGTAATGAATTCATTGGGAGAAAACATCTTTCAGGTTTATACACTGTTAATTGAAGAGCCTTGTATTTTCCATAGTCTAAACAATATACTTCATTTTCTGAAGAAACCCTTGTGGCCACTTTCCAAAATCTATCTGTGGAATATTATGCCAAATTTTCCTTCCATATTATGCCACTAGGGAATAATTTGTCTCTAGAACCAACCTTGTTCCCTAAAAATACTTTTTTTGAGGGATTCAGACCAATTTTGCAAGCAATTATCAGGGTTTTGGGAAAATATGATACTTTTGTTGTTGATCGAGTAGCCATATCGATGTTTCATTTAGTCACGCAACCTAATTTAATTCTCCATATACCCACTTTTTTGGAGGTCTTATTCAATTTTCAATTATTGAATTTCAATCTCATAGGGTGTTTTAGATTCCCCTCTCTATTTGTTGATCTATTCTTATATGTTCATGTGGGGAAATTCATGCATCTGGATTTAAATATAATGGACCACCACAAGAAGAAACAATCAATGGTAAATTGTACTGAAACTGTAAGAAGTCATCCCAGTTATGAGGGGTTTTCATATTTATTGTCTCTTTCATGTCAGTGGTCTACACCATCATCAACAACTCTATTCTACCAAGTATTTTTCCCAAATCACAATCATTTTTACAGTTGACTAGGGATGTGAAAGTGGGAGATTGGTTTTCTTCTTAAGATTAAATAGAAATTAGGTTGTATGGAGCAGCGGTTTCCTCATATAGGCTTCCATATTTTGTACCTATGAGATTGTTTGCATTAGAGTTTATTAGAAAAAATTGAAATGTAGATCAAGTAAATTTTGTGCCAGCCAGGAAAGGATACTTGTTCAAGTTACCCAATACTATTGGGAATTTTATTGTAAATAATAGGCAGGTTGCAAAAGAGGTAGAGAAAATTCTACAAGAGATGAAGTTTCAACAAGGGGATAAGTGGTCCTATCACCCTTATCGGATTATTGCAAAGAGAAGGGTGGAAAACTCTTATGCACCATATATTCATGAACCAAGGCTTGAAATTGAAAGGCTTGCAAGTGGTGGCCTATTTTAGTCACATAAACGAATGGAGGTTGAGACTCCTCACCCTACTAAAAAGGGATTGAAAAAAGGAGTTGAGGATATTATTGATTTAGGTGATGAAACTTACCAGATTTCAAAGAGACCAAAAATACATAGAGAGGAAACAGAACTTAAGCCTTTGGTGGAAACGCCTTCTATTGAAGTTGGTTTCCAATTATAGCTGGGAGAAGAAGATGTGCACCTTCATCTCATATTCATGAAGAAGGTGATCAAAATTAATTTACTGCTTTGAAGGAGTCTTATAAACAGATTGAGGAAATAAATAAGAAGGTCAGAGAAAAAGTGGTTACTCAATTGCAAACTCAGACAGTTCCTGAATATCGAACCAGATTGTTGTCATTTATAGATTTGGATAGGAATTAGTTGAAAATTTCTTTCACACATCCTTTTGCATTATCAATTTCTTCTATAGTTGATTCGAGACTGTAAATTTTACTGTCAATGCAAAGAATATTTCATTTCCTGATAAAATAAATCTACATAGGGAAACTGGACAACTCATTTACAATGATTTTAGTAAAACCTCACTAGTAGAAAATAAGCAAAGGCCTTATGGGGAAAGTTATTAGTCAAATGAAGTTAAAGAAGGCTAACTCATGAGATTTACACATCCAGAATGAAGAATTGAAGAATTTAATCATCAATCTCAGGGTAAATCTTGAAGACAAGACAACTGTCGAGAAGGTTTTATAGGGAGCATAATTTGAAATTCAAGCATTGAGAAGAAAGTTGAATTTGTGTGCAACTGAGCATGTCATAATTCCAGAGATACCTCAAATTGAGAAGGAGAACTAACTTATAACCCATGAGCTGCTAGATAGTTATAAAGAGGTGGAAAATCTAAAAGAGTTAAATGTGGGCTTATGATAAAAGATAGATGCAGATGGTTGCACAATTGTGGTGCAACCAGACTTTGAAGACCCTACTGAGAAGCTCACCAAAGTCATGACTGAGATGAATATTTTAGAGGATGAAATAAGAAAAATACAGAAACATTTGGATGATACAAAGGAGCAATTAAAGTTTAAGGAGAGGAATCTAAACATGGCTAAAGAAGTGCATCGCAAGACCATAAAAATTATCAAATAGCTTATGATGAAATTAGAGAGTTAAAGGAGAAATTAAAAGGTCACATGTCTCTCATACAGGAAAGAGAAATCACTTGGAATGATATCATCCAACAGGTAAAAATAGTTAGGAACCACATGTTCATCATGGTAGAGGAGGAAATAATTGTAAGGGATTTAGAATTGGCTATTACCTCTAATAAATATAAATCACAACACAGTGCATAGTTAGCTAAAAGAATGATTGATTTTTTGGATGCTAAGTATTCTCAGGAGTTGAGGGCAATGGACATCGAAGATAGAACATCCATTGTTCTAGAAAAAAATAAAATGGTGCAAAAGAACATTTACAAAAAAATTTAGAAACCAAATTGGTGAAAATCAAAGAACATGTGTTGGCCTTTAATTCAAAATTTGATAAAATAATCAAAGAAGGATTTCCCTCATGTTGGGGTCAGCACAATGATCTTCTTCCATGGGAGACACATGAAGCCTTATTAGTTTAAGAAAAGAATAAAATTAATGCTTCCCTGGAAAAGACAACAATTTTGAAAGGTTCAACCATTGTGAATCATTTGTAGAGGGAATTTTAGTTATTATGGTTAGTCAGGACTCTATTCATTGAAAATACAACTTACAACAGAATAAAAAAATTTAGGATGATTTATGACAAGTTGGTCATGTTCCTGAATTTTGATTTGGCAGTGTGGAAGAAATGTCAAGAATTGTTATGACCAACCAAAGTAGTGGAACCTAGAGCTTCTTCATGCAAGCCTACAGAAGGATCCCAAGTGATCGTAGGTGCGCACTTGAATAATATTTCAACTTGCTCCATAAAAAATATACCACCAAAATCAAGCACCATACTTCTATTCATAATTTTTCCTCTGCCCATTTCATTCTATCAACTCACTGCAACTTTAAAATAATTTTTATAAACAATATGGAAATATATCTTTAATCCAAGGGGTTTTCTTTGCATTTCCTGTATAACATATCTCTAAGTAATCGTGTATGGAAAAACAAACAAATATTTATCATTTTGTACATATCTCCTAGGCACTGATCTCTTTTCAGCTAGAGGCTATCTCTAGGGTTACAACATAGGGTATGAAAAATATCCATGAACTCTAACACATATTCCTCTTCTTTCCATAGTGTGGTTCATTTTATGTACTTATCATCATAGCTTCCTAGAACTGATTTTGTTCCTTAATGACATCTCATAAAGAATTCTAGGAGGGTGCAACTAAAAGTAGTGACGATTCATCCTTGTCCCTTTTCTCACAGTATGTTTCCCACTAGTTCTTAACATGGGGGGTGGATTTGAGGAGTGGAAACGTAATATTTTCACTATCACAAAAATTATGGATAAAAAAGTATCCCTCTAGCAGATTTAACTATTTATCTAGAGTATCTTCTTCTATCTAGCCTTCAAATATAACAGTGTCAAAGTTAATCTTTACCTTAAAGGGGGAGGTGCCTCCAAAGTAACTATTCGATGAATATGCTTCACCTACTGATACTCATTGAAAGGTCTGAGGAAAATTATCCACCATCGCATTCCTTTGTCACTCAAGGGCCTCTTCGAGAAATAATTTGAGAGGATATCCTACTCACTCATCATTCTCTCCTTCCTCCACGGGAGGTTTTCAGGGTTGGTGAGGTCGGTCTTGCAAGGGTTCAATCAGTTCAACTCCCAACTCCTTATACCCCCACATCATTGGGGACATGCATAGAAAAAGAGAGAGAGAACACCACTCTAATACGACTGATACATATTTATGAAGTAATGAAATGGAATACATATTTAAAAAAATACGCAGAGATTCAAAAAAATAGAACTTCAATTAAGAAATAGCAATTGTTGAAAACTATTTACATGCAATAAGAAAATAAATTAGCTCAGGTGATGGTAGCTTATCTCTGAGAAGTGATATTATGGCTACATACCTTATGAATTGAGTTACAATGATTCTCTCGGGCCTTTTTATCATTAGGAAACAATGGGAAACCCTAAACATGTAACCCTAGGAAACAAAGTGCCAAAAGATTGTGGACCTTGTTGGGGTTAGTTGGAACATCAACTCCTTGGGGTCATACTTTAGCATATGATCTATGTTTGGTGTGCACAATAGCTCGTTAGAAATATTTATCCAAGGAGTACAAATTTTGACTGCAAACCTTTCTGTATCCTATAACTTTGCCCATTTTCCCAAAAAACACCATTTCATGCCTCAAAACTCCTTCAAAAGTTTAGGACCTAAAAATTTACAAAAAATAAAAAACTGTCAAAATAGGAAATTGTGCTATAATTTAGGAAACTAAAAGGAAATAATTTTGGGCTCCAATTGGAATAGGGGAGTGGCCACCAATATCCACCTGGGTCAGTCCTTCCCCCATAGGAATCCATGGTCCTCATTGTGTTGAGTGCCTCCATAAGATGGGAAAACTTCTCTTGAATTGTGTCCCTAGTGAGCCACTTGCTTTAGTGTAGGAGTTGGCTAATATTAACAACACAACACAATTGCATCCTCTATTGGTGAGTGTTTTTAATGTGTCAATGATCTAATTAGTTGTGGCATGTTCAATGCAATCTATATTGATCTCTATTGGTGTCATTTTCTTAGAAATGTCTGATGTGTCCAACAATGGTGGGAAATATGGTTGAAGGTAGTCCACATTGAATATGGGGTGCAGGCCAAAGAATGGAGGGATACTTGTTGGGTCTTGAAATTGTCATTCATTTCCATTACAATTTCACTGTTATGTCCATTATAACACCTCCATTTCACCTTCATTTCACTACCATGTCACTACATTCATCTCACTTTCATTATCATTGGGTCACATTTATGTTTTTCCAAACTTTATTAATTCTTAGCCTTTTAAAGTGAATTTGTGGTTAAAAATTAGAAAATAATGTGCATATGCTTATACCTAACAAGTGTGTTGAGATTGTCGACATGTGTAGGTCAAACAAAGGCTTCTAGAAGACCTTTATATGGCACCCTAAGGCCAAATTCGAATTTGAGTGGAAAGGATCATGGGATCATAAGGATACATGTCACATTTCCTATTTATATTGAAACTCTAAGAAGACATGTGTCTTATCATTTCCTATTTTGATTAGAACTCTAGAGGTATAGGGAGATATTCATGGACTCTCATTAATGAGATGACTTCTCATATTTTTGTATAAATAGGAGATCTCTCTCCTTCATTTAGTAGCTTTTTAGTTTTGGAAATTTTTTGGGAAGCGTTGGAGAGCTTTGTAAATTTTCGTAATTTTGAAGAATTTGAATAAAGCTTTGATGTTCTCAATGTGGAAGGAGATGTGAAGTAGATGTCATGGAGCATATTAGAATGTAAAGTAGAGTAGATTGTATTTTGTAGTTTTGCTTTGATTTCATTCAAGAATGTCATTTTATTGTTTTCAAGTTTAATAGTTTAGATTTTCCATTCATGCAAGTTTAATTCATGCAAGTGTGTCAACTGGTTGATTGTAGATTTATCTAACTGTGTAATCTATGCTTAGAAAAATAGTCCAAGAAAGTATTTTCCAATTGGTGCTTGGAGCATTATGGCACATAGTAGATTAGTTTTCCTTTACATGTTTTTTATTTGTTTTCCATAGTTTAATAACTCATGTTGTAAGTGAATATTTCCGAAAGCCCTTTATTCACTAAGTGGTAAAGTATTTCATTTATGAATGATTCTTTCTCTATGTTTTTATGTTTACTTTTTCTTAGAAGAATGAGGTATTGGATCCCTCCAAAATGCTATCACAAGGAGATAGTTCTCCCAGAATTGTGTAGCAAAGTGATAAACACTTCATTTAGCTGTTATAGTAGATTAGTTGCAATTTCACTTTCAGTCTTATTCTTTCATTTAAGTTCATTGCAATTTCATTTTCAGTTTCAGAACAATGGAGTATTGGATCCTTCCAAATGCTATCACAAGGAGGTAGTTCTCCGAAAATTGTATAGTGGAATGATAAAACACTTCATTTAGCTGTTATCATTTTTTCTTTCATTTTATAGACATTTTTCCATATTAGATTAATCTAACCGTTCAAAGTTTTGATTTGTTTTTATCTAATGTTCATTTCCTTTTCTCCCTTCTTTAGAAATTAGAATTTAACATTAAAAGTCATTAGATTTAATTGTCAATTAACATTTAGAAGCATAACTTTTCTTTCTTAGATTAATTTCCTTAAGCATAAGAACCAAAACCCCCAAAAACAACATAATAAAACAACGAAGTAAGAGAAAGGTTAACTAAGCACATATAGCGCACCACACTCCATCAATTTACGATACCCAGATTTATAATTTATGTAGAGCAATTTAGGACACTGAATTGACTAGACATTTTGGCGCCCTTGCTGGGGAATTGTAATTAAAAGACCTTATTTCTTACATATAAAAAAAATTTAATAATTTCTCCAATATGCTCTCCTCTGCAATTTGTGTGATCTGGAGGATCAAAAAAAGGAATTTTTTACTTAAAAAAAAAAAATAAAAAAAAAAAAAAATTTCATTTGATTCAATAAAAAAAGAAAAAGAAAAAAAAAAAACACAACAACAATAAAATCCAATTGCTTTGATAGGTTCAACTGTCCAAATTGACTGGTTATGGCTTGTAGTGACCCTCAAAACATTGTGTCCTATTTTAATAAGATTTTACAAATTAGCTGCAAAACGCAGCCCTGTTCCGCAACTAACTATGTGTTCCACAGTTATATCCAAGGTTTAGCAGGTTACAGGCATCCAATGAAGAATCTAACCACATGGGCATATGGAATCATCCCCACATGGATCCTATCCTAGTCACCCAACCTAGATCGATAAAAAACTAGCTTAAGACCTCAGTCAAAGTCCTATTTTCAGTACATTTACCTTGAAGTCTTTGTTGCTTGAAATTGAAAACCATTAATCATTTTTATAAAAATTTCACAATTTCGGAGAAAAAAAAGAGAGGAAACAATCAATGGCTATCTCCAATCCTAGTTTCCACTATGGCCTCAATAGAAAACCTGCATTCCTGTTTGAGCTTTGGCCTTGAAACAAACCTGCAAAAACATTAAAAAAATAAAAATAAAACCTGCAATATAAACAATCTGAGCTATGGTCTTCAGCAAAAGTATTAAATTGTTGTTTTAAAATATTTAAGGTACAAATTTGAATAAGAAAACAACAACCACAGCAATTGTTTAGCAACTAGGTCATATGCTTGCCAGGTGAAGGTGAACGAGCAAAGACATTCCTAGATCCATATTTGAAGGCACTAGAACATTTTAACATCCCATCAAGTAGAGCATTTGCTCTTGAGGATTCTCCTTCAAGGGTGAAGGCAGCTGTTGTAGCAGGGTTGTCAGTGATGTGATATACTTCAAGAGGTTGGTTTCCAAGGTGGTGATCCAATAACAGAGTAATTCATTTCTAAGAACATTAATGGGAAACATAATGATTATATTGGAGCTGAAATTTTTTCTGATTGGGATGAAAGCCAACGTAAGAAATTTCTCAACGATAAGGAAGCCTTGTTTCGCAACAAGGCAGTTCAGAATCTGAAACCTATGCATGGCCTACATAAGTTATGCAAATGGATTGAAAACAGAGGCTTAAGGCATGTTGTAGTCACCAATTCTCCTAGAGAAAATTCTAAGCTCATGATTTCTATTGTAGGCCTCACAGACTTCTTTGAGTTCTTGGTTATTGGTAATTTGCTCGTACACCATTAAACGCAAGTGTTCAGATCACCGTTCACCGAGAACCTTATTGATGGAGGCTATATCAATGAAACTCGCTAGTTCATTTGTTGTTGTCTATGCTATCATTGCACCTGAAAACAATTTTTTTTTAAATTGATTTTACAAAATATGTAATTGACAAAAACGCAGAATTGTAAAAAAAAAAAAGTCAACTTTAACTACACGATTCAGCCAAATGAAAATGAATTAGGAAAAACTAAAACATGGGGTTTTTCGAGGACACGGTTAATTAGATAACCCAGAAATGGTTTTAAGAAATTCGTAGAGGTTTGGGAGAATTTTTCGGTTCTCTGAAGCCTCTTTTTGCATGCTGCATGAAGAAAAACAGATTTTAATTGATGAACAATATGTTGTTTTAACTCGGCGTGCTTGGAGAGGGAAAATCAAATTTGGGAACTAATTGTCTAGTGGCATTCAATCTTGATTACACCACATCTCCCACCTTTAATGCTAATGTACGCTTCTAACTCGTACTTCACTATTACACTTGTTTAACGACTAATTACATGACTTATCCCAATTGGATATGGCTCTTCATAACCCGATTGATAGACGTGGTGAAGATGAAGAGGTTGAGTGTTGTCTTGAGGAAGGAGGAGAACACAATGTTGATCTTTCATTTTCAACCGAACTTCTCCAACACTCTGTTAACTCTCACTCTATTATTTTTTTACATATTTTACGCATACAGGCATTCTGTCTCACATATCTTGAAGAACACTCTATTTCCACAAATATTATGCATACAGCCACTCCATTTTTCGTATACCCTAAATGTACAACCGCTTTGTCTCATATGCATAGTCGTTTTACTTCCCATATCCATAGTCATTTTCTGTTCCTGTATACTAGTTGTACCACTACCATTTACACAGTCTTCTACATGCAGACAGTGAAGGAAATTTGAAGAAAAATAGAGAATAGGTGTGATGGGTATCATCGTAAGAATAGAACCTATAGGAGTGAAATATATGAAAGGGTATCCTCAGTTGAAAAAAAGATGTTGAAGAAAACTGGTTGGCTGTCTTTTAGCTATGGAACACAGTCCTGTTCCACAGCGATCTCCATGCTTTTATAGGTTCCACATGTCAAGAGAGGAAATGGACTACATGGGTAGCTTGGAAAACATCAGAGCATGGATCGTATCCTATTCATCTAGCCTAGATTGATGAAGAAGACCTTGGTCAAAGGAAAGTCAAACAAAGAAACCTATGGAAAACAGGACTCTGTTCTACACATGTTTCTTAGATATAGGGATTCGAAGTGATTTCTTGAGGTCACAGACTTCATCTACCACCTGCACAAATAAAATCCAATAAGATTTATGTTTCTAAGCAACTGAAAAAAAATAAAAATAAATAAATAAATAAATTGAATCAATGAAATAAGTAGATTATTTGCTCATTTTTCTAGAAGGCATTGATTAATTTTGGACTGATGATGAAAAATGAAAGGCTAACTTTCTGTTCAAGATTTGTAGTTACATAAACTGCGCACATTTTGGCAGCTAAAGTCATTCCGCAGCTAAAGCCATTCCGCAACTGAAAAACCTCACTATTCAAATCAGCCTAACTTTCTCATACGAAATCAAATTTCGATGATTCAAGTGTCTTTGGAAAGATATCGATGAGATCTACAAAATGAGAAATCCATCATGAGAGTTTGAAATAGTAAATAATGGAATAAATTTATGAAAAGAAACAACATTCAACTTGAGGCACTAATTCCAAAGCAGGTATAAATTCTTTTGGCTTTCCTTTGTGAACTTGTTTCATTAATACAAATTCTTAGTTTTGTGTGTAAATATCATAACTAGAGAGATTGATCACCTCTCTCCTTTTGATAATCTTACATTCCATTGTAGAAGAAGTATTAGTTTTGTGCACGTTCCAAGAGGAAGGACAAATGACTACAAGTGAATAGTGTCTCTCTTAAGATACCAATTTGTTTCATAAGGGGATGATCAGCAACAAAGAAGAAACATGCTAATGCAAAATCAGATCTAAACAATTAAAAAGCTTTCAGATACTATTATCTCCATTACATCCATACTTCATAATAAACCATTCACCTCATTTCCCTTCATATTTTCCATTTACATTCACATACACTTTCCATTACTTTTTGTCTACTCTTAACCCACAAATAAAAGCAAGAGGCTCAGTTACATGCTTATTGCCCATTGCAATTACTACTTTCCATTGCCATCTTCCATTTTCATTTCCCCTTTCATGTAATTTTCATTTCGCAAATAAACCCTGCTTCAATGCAAATTATTGAGTCCATAGTCCTTTGAGTCTAAATTCCTTGCAAAAACACCTTGAGGCTTGCATGCCTTAATGGCAAGTCCTCATGCTAATGAACAATGGGAATACATTAATGTCCCTTATTCATCGGATCTTCTAGGTGACTCGACATCGGCAAATTTATTCATACCCAGCAAGATGTGTTTGGGCATCTTGACTCTCATTGTCATCAATGGTGAAAGATCTCGTGTTGACTAGTGGCATCCATTAATGGCCACTAAGTCAACAATTTCTTGCTATGTTCGACATCAGAACATCTCTTCACATAGTAGGAATGTGCCAATGAGTTTTGAAGACATGAAGACTATTATTTTAAGCATTTTGGAGCAGATATAAAATAGGTCAACACTATTTAGCAGTAGATTTAGCAAGTTTTAGTAGAAGCAATAAAAAGTCATCTTGACTCTTTTATCCATGACTCTTTTTATCCAACCACTTGAAGAAGATTATGATCAGATTTTTGTAGCCACCACACATACAACTCATCCATTTCCAAAGGGTAAGTTAAGTTATGTTATTTTCTAACTTTTGACCATAAAATTCCATAAAAACCTAGAATGATAATTATTGGAAAAAAAATTCTCTTCCTCATTTCATAAAATTGTCAATACCATCAGTTGGAAGGGGGGGTGCAATACATTCATATTCATATCATGACATGTTCATATCATATTTAGAAGCCACATACTTCCAAAATATATTAACTATTACATTATTATTATGAGCATACAATGGCTTTTCAAAAGTGCTTAAAGGATAATTGGATACAAACACAATCATGGTTGTCACATAAGAACCAACCATCATGCAATCCAATAAAAATATACTTTGAAACAATAATAAAATTATCATTATGCAAAGTTAAAAGATCAAAATAGAATGCAACAACAAAATATGGTTGTAACACCAGAACCAACCATGTTGAAATTCAAGTAAAACACTTTGCAGAAGTATGAAGTTATCTATCATGCAAGGTTAAGCCAAAGCTCAACGATGAAAAGCATTAATGTAATATATATTGCATGAGGACATGCAATAGCTTCAGTTGGGGTTATGTTGGGTCTTGAAATTGTCATTCATTTCCATTACACTTTCATTTTTATGTCGATTATAACACCTCCATTTCACCTTCATTTCACTACCATGTCACTACATTCATCTCACTTTCATTATCATTGGATCACATTTATGTTTTTCCAAACTTTATTAATTCTTAGCCTTATTAAGTGAATTTGTGGTTAAAAATTAGAAAATAATGTGCATATGCTTATACTTAACAAGTGGGTTGAGATTTTTTACATGTGTAGGTCGAAAGGAGGCTTCTAGAAGACCTTTATGTGGCACCCTAAGGCCAAATTCGAATTTGAGTGGAGAGGATCGCATGATCATGAGGATATGTGTCACATTTCCTATTTGTATTGAAACTATAAGAAGACATGTGTCTTATCATTTCCTATTTTGATTAGAACTCTAGAGGTATAGGGAGAGAATCATGGACTCCCATTAATGAGATGACTTCTCATCTTTTTGTATAAAGAGGAGATATCTCTCCTTCATTTAGTAGCTTTTTAATTTTGGAAAGTTTTTGGAAAGCTTTGGAGAGCTTTGTAAACTTTTGTAATTTTGAAGAATTTGAATAAAGCTTTAATGTTCTCAACACGAAAGGAGATGTGAAGTAGATTTCATGGAACATATTAGAATGTAAGGTAGAGTAGACTGTATTTTGTAGTTTTGCTTTGATTTCATTCAAGAATGTGATTTTTTTGTTTTCAAATTTAATAGTTTAGATTTTTCATTCATGCAAGTTTAATTCATGCAAGTGTGTTCAACTAGTTGATTGCAGATTTATCTAACTGTGTAATCTATGCTTAGCCAAATAGTCCAAGAAAGTATTTTCCAATTGGTGCTTGGAGCATTATAGCACACAATATATTAGTTTTCCTTTACATGTTTTTATTTGCTTTCCATAGTTTAATAACTCATGTTGTAAGTGAATATTTCCAAAAGCCCTTGGTTCACTAAGTGGTGAAGTATTTCATTTATGAATGAGTCTTTCTCTGCATTTTTATGTTTACTTTTCCTTAGAACAATGAAGTATTGGATCCCTCCAAAATGCTATCACAAGGAGGTAGTTCTCCAAAAATTCTGTAGCAAAGTGATAAACACTTCATTTAGTTGTTATAATAGATTAGTTGCAATTTCACTTTCAGTGTTAGTCTTTCATTTAAGTTCATTGCAATTTTCATTTTTAGTTTTAGAACAATGGAGTATTGGATCCTTTCAAATGCTATCACAAGGAGGTAGTTCTCCCAAAATTGTATAATGGAATGATAAAACACTTCATTTAGCTGTTATCATTTTTTCTTTCATTTTATAGACATTTTTCTGGCTTAGATTAATCTAACTATTCAAAGTTTTGATTTGTTTTTATCTAATGTTCATTTCCTTTCCTCCCTTCGTTAGAAATTAGAATTTAACATTAAAAGTCATTAGATTTAATTGTCAATTAACATTTAGAGATTTCATTTAGAAGCATAACTTTTCTTTCTTAGATTAATTTCCTTAAGCATAAGAAACAAAACCCCCAAAACAACATAAACTATAAAACAACGAAGTAAGAGAAAGATTAACTAAGCACATATAGTGCACCACACTTCATCAGTTTACGATACCCGGATTGATAATTTATGTGGAGCAATTTAGGACACTAAATTGACTAGACAATACTTATCTTGAAAGATATGTTAGTGATGGCCTTAGTGATGATGTAAGGCCTGTATCGAATTTGTCGAATCTTCTTATGGGCTCTGATAAGGTGTTCCTTCTATAAATGAAACCACACCTTATCACCCACTTGAAACTTATGTGGCACCCGATGCTGATCATGATGTTATTTATACTTTGCATTGAATTTATCTAAGATATGATGAACCTATTGGTAGATGTACTAGATGTATTCAATAAACCTAGTGGCTTTATTAGCTTTGGATTGTACATGTGTAGATTCTATGTGTAGTCGTACGTGGTCTGGCAACATCAATATGGTAGAATGGTTGAATTCCTAAGCCCACTTGAAAGGGGATGTGGCTAGTCGAGATATGGAGAGATTTATTATAACATTGTTTCACATAAGGAAGACTCACATCCCATGTACATGGATACTTGAAGTTGTACGTGCGTACTATGTGCACTATCATCCTGTTGATGACCTCTGTATGGCCATTAGTCTGAGGGTGGAATGTCATCGATTTGGTGATCTCGGTGTCCAACAATGACTAGAGGCTTGACCAAAATGTGCTGAGGAACCTACTATCCCAATTTGATATAATGGTCTACATTATCCCAAAATGCACCCACTCTCATTTAAGGAAGAGTTTTGTGGTGTCTTCTGCTGTGATATTCTTCTTGCAAGTATCCAATAAATCCATCTTAGAAAATCTATCAACAGCCACAAATACATAATCATTACCATGCTTGGTAGAAGGAAGGCTAGGCATATAATCCATGGACATGGATTCCCAAGGATATCTAAGGGTGGGTAGAGGAGTGTACATGCATTTTTTCTTACTAGTTCACTTGGTGAGGGCACACGCATTACAAGATTTGATATATGTTCCAACAATTTATAAAAATTTTGGCCAATAAAAATAATTTTCCAGTACTCCCACTATTTTGCTAGACCAAATGCTGTTAGAAATTAAATAACAGAGCAATGGAACCCATAAAATATTGTAGAAACAAAAATTCATAAAAGCATAAAACAAGAGAGACAAAAATATATGTAGTTCACCCAATTTGGGCTACATTGGAAAAACAACCATGTCTTTCTTTTTTTATTGTCCAGCAAAATGAAGAGATATGATATACAACAAATCCATTGTAATTCCCTCTTTTATGTCACACAATCTCCTCTCTCTTTGTCACACAAAATAATCATACACAACCACAATACAATTCCATCATATAAACCGAGGGTTACGTTCTAGAGGAAAAAACCCTAAATTAAAATAACTTCTACTATGAGATATTTCGTCTAATTAACAACCTAGATTGACTTCGAAATTACAATATTTGACAAGGTAAATTTTCAACTACTTTTTTCTTTGGGGGCATTACCCCCGAACCCTAGCTAGGGGGCTTTAAAGAATTGTATGTAACCCCCTTAGTAGCAATAGTGGGGGGGAAATCCCACCCACACCACCCCCCCATCAGGTACTAGGATCCAACCACAACTGAAACAAAAAACCTCTAAAAAATGAGGAAGGTAAGCAGGCAACACACACAACAAATTTATTGCTACCCGATTGTAGTGTGCCTTCCAAATTAGGTTGGCACGCTTGCTTGAAGGAACAGAGAGGTGCCCCATGTAGCATACCAATGCATACTTGAGGTGGAAGTTTGGTGCTTTCTTAACAACCATCAACATTTGGTATGTCACGGTGAAATCTAGATCATTTTTGGACAGTTGCAACCATCCAAAAGTCTCATTCCCATAATAGTTGAGAATAATGGCCAACACCAAAATCAGAGGTGTTATGCAATATTGTTGGTGCTTCTTTTCTTGTATTTAATGTTCAAATTAATTTTTTTGTAGATATATTGACCATTTTCGATGGTGATCATTCTACAACTTCCCTTATGTTTGTATAAATTGAAGAGATTGGTGATATGTGTGGATGATTGTCTCCTTCGCCAGAATGTAATGTTTCCATCGTCGGTAATCCTTCATGATGAAAAACATCTCTTTATCATAGGTTGGGTCTTTCTAAATTGTATCAAAGACAGACTCGCTATGATATGCCACTGGATGTCCTTCTTGGATTAGAACTGTACCAATAGCATAGTCAATGGCATTTATCTCAAGTTCAAATGGTTATTACAAGTCTAGAAATATTAGTATTGGTGCAAAGAAAAGGCAAGTGGTTAGCTCACTAAATGCCTTATGTTGGGACTCATACCAAACAAACTTTTATTTTTCTCCTCCCTTGGTAAGTTGACTCAAAGGCCAATAAATATGAGAGAATCCCAACATGATCCTTCGAGAGAATTAGCCAGGCACAAAAAGCTTTGAAGATTTTTCAGAATTTTCAGGCTTCGCTAATCCTTAATGACTTAGATCTTAGCTGGATCCATATGCATGCCTTGCTCATTAATGATGTAGCCTAGATATTGGACCTAGTTCATGAAAAAGGAACATTTCTCCTAGTTGGCACATAGTTTGAGCTGCCTCAAGGTTTGAAGGACTTGACAAATATGTTGCAAGTGAAATTCCAAACTCTTGGTGAATATGAAGATGCCATCTAGATATAATATAGTGAATGAGGTGGTGAAAGGCTGCAAGGTGTCATCCGTCATCCTCATAAAAGTTGCAAGGGAAATTTTCAACCCAAAGGGCATGACCAACCACTCAAAAAGTCCCTCCTTGGATTTGAAGGCAATATTCCATAATTATTTTGATTCTATTAAAACTTTGTGATAGTCAAAATTCAAATCAACCTTGCTGAATTACTTTCCCCCCTTGAGCTAGTCAAGAAGGTCATCAATACGTGGGATTGGAAACCTGTTCCTTACAATGATTTTAATAAGTGCCTGATAATCAATCTAGAGTTTGTAGGTCCCATGCTTCTTTTATATGAGTACAATTGAGCTCCTATAAGGTGAGGAACTTGGTCTGATGTGCCTTTTTTTTAGAAACTTCTATATATTTCATTTGATTTCTTCATTTTCTAGAAGAGAGTGGTAGTATATCGTTCCATTGGGTAGACGTGCTCTAAGAGTCAGATCGATTAAATGTTTGAACTAAGAGTGCAAAGGTAACCTAGTGTGTGAGGAGAAGATGTCCCTATACACTTTCATCACCTTATCAACTTTATTCTATTACACAGAGGAACCCTCATTGGGGGCCATCAGTGTGGCCACAATCCCCCTGTTACCTTAAGAGTGGACCAGAAAGAAATAAAATTTCACGATCTAGGAGATGGTCTTACTACATTGCTTAGTAGAGATAAAAGAAATGGCAGTAGGTGGAGCTACCTCTAGTATCATGTATAACCTTCTGACCAAAGTAATAATATGAATGCGAGGTCTAGACTCATGTTGAGCTTTGTATCTTAGGAGGTACTCCAAGCCTTAGGGTTTTGGTTTAGGATGAATGGGGTCCACAAAATTTCTGTGTGGGCTTAGAACCTAAGGTTTTGGTTTTATACCCAAAGATGTGGGGAAAAACCACGAGGGATATTCTTGACTTTACCTATGGAGATTATAGAGGACCTTAAAAGGAACTAGGGACCATGAAAATCTTCAAAACATGAGCTTTACAAAGAGAGTTATGAATTTATTTATGTGCTAGTGTGTTTTTTGAAGAAAAGGAGAGGTCAGCTAGTGTAAAGAGGTACCCTCAAGATAATTCATTGGAGCCACATGAGAAGCATATAAATATAAATGAAGTTGAAGGCTATTCCACAAATCCAAACTACAACATTCATAGTAGCATATCATATGAAATAGGCTGCAAAATTGGGGTGTCAGGGAAGAGGAAAGAGGAGACGGTTTGGGCTTCTTTTCTTGACTATTGGAAATATGCAAGGAGGACAAAAAAGGCTGAGAATTTTGGGAGTATGTTGGGATGGTGTGAGTGATATTTTGGTGTGTTTATGTCTCAAAATTGTAGGCCATAGATCCATATATCATTGTAGAGAGGGACAAAGATTGTAGTGATTTTTTTTAGGCTTTGAAAGGACTAAAACCAACACAAAATTGTCTCCAAGTGGCTGGAAATGGGAGCAACTTACAAAGTTAAGATAATTATTGCAACTATAGAGAATTTTTTTAGGCAAGGAACTAGGATTGATGTGGACTGATATTAGCCCTAACTAGATTGCAGACATTGCAACAGAGGTACATCAACTTATGAGGTATGTTAATATGTTTAAATTGAATTATTGCTAGCTAGATGGTGGTCTAGGTTGGAAATATTTGATAAGGACACTTGTGGATTGTTGGAGGGTAGCGAGAAAGTGATTCTTATGGGCCCTAAGTGCATAACTAGGAAGGAAACTAGGTTTTCTAGGGGTGGCAGACATGTTGAGCACATTGGCTGATATTTGAAGGGATAAAGTTTTGGAAAATCAGAAAGGTAGTAAATATTTTCTCAATCTTGATAAATACCTGTGACTTTACTTGTTATTATGATTCTTTATATCTTCTTTTAGTTCATCAAATAATTACACAAAGAAACAACACATAAAATAATGAAGGCAAGATGTAGGCACATGATAGGGAAAAAAAACTCCCTTGAGGAGAAAACCCACTCAAAGTAATTCTTATTTTCAATAGTATTCTTTGAGACTCTTCACCCTTGACCTTGACTAGACCTTCCCTCCACACCAAGTCATCCTCCATAAGATTGATCTCTTTCCAGCAACTTCGACTATGCAGCAACTTGCGGCATCTCACGAATTTCGACAATAGTCCAACTTGGGAGACTTTGTTCTCCCAATCTTGATGACAAAACAAAGAGATACCACCAGCAAAATTTTGATTTTCCTTGACTCCTTAGGCTCCCCCAAACTTTCATTCACTTTGGCTTGCTAGCAACAAACTTTCCCAGCTTCCTACTTCACACTTCTACCCAACAAACAAATTTTTTCACTTCTGCTCAGAAGAGAGAGAATGAGAAGTGATGCTCCAAATGAATTCGTAGGCCTTTATTTTATAGGCTTCTTGTGGGGTGGAATGGGTCCTTAGGCCAACTTGATCTTCCCTTCAGCCTACATGGTGTAGAGGTTCCATAATTCATATTTGAATCAATACTAAACCAATTTACATGATTCAAAAGCCCAAGAAGGGTCTCTTTAAGTGTAAAATAATTCTATGGACTGAGAATAAATTCTAGAAGTCCTCAATGGGGACTTTGACCTAAAACATAGTGACCTAAGCATGAAACCCATGCTTTAATAAGTCATAATAATAATAATAATAATAACTCTTTTCTTTATTCTTTTCACAAGTACATTACATAATGACTCAAGTACATTATTTAAGACTGAACATAGTTACTTTTTCCACCACTTCCTCTTAACTAGGGAGGTACTCATAATGAACATATATAATGTAAGATATCAAACTATATGAACCATGAAGAACTTTAGGCACTATAATGCCATGGACTAGATTTCTAACCAAAGAAATCTATCCAACCAGTCACTCAAAAATTTAGGCACCACAATGCCATGGACTAGATTCCTTACCAGGGAAATCTATCCAACAAGTCACTCAACAATTTAGGAACAAAAATTCCATGGACTAGATTCCTGACTAGGGCAATCTATCCAACTAGTCACTCAATAATTTAGGCATCGCAATGCCATGGACTAGATTCCTGACCAGGGCAATAAATCCAACCAAACAATCAAAAATTTATGTAGGTTCTAACCTCGTACAGAAATTACCTGCACACGAATTCCAAAAATGGAAAATAAACAATAGAAAGAGCATAACGCATAAAACAAATATACACAGAGATTTTCCCCTAGATCCCAAAACCGGGACTACCAGATGGATTTTTCATTATGTTCCTTTCAATGTTACAATACATATATATACATGCCAAATCATCTAATACCATTGACCAAAAACCATTGCACCCAAAACAATGCAAAAAACCATGCGCAAAAGCATGGGTCCAAAAAGACTACTAGGGCTAGTCATGGAAAGAATATAACACGACCCAACATTCTCCTACTTGTTGTTTTCTTTCCATAGGGGGCCACAGGAGAGCTTAGTCATTTATCCAGCCCTGTAATGCCCATTGTTTCTCTACACCAAGAGAACTTCTCAGAGCTCATAGATTTTTTCAATTCATCTACAGTATTCTTCAAAGTGTCCACCTTTACAAGTAACACCTTTTTGTCTTCTATCATATCTCTCACAAAGTGATATTGAACATCAATGTGCTTTGTCTTTGAATGGTAAGGAGGGTTCTTTGCCAAGAAAATTTCACTTTGGCTATCACAATCTATCCTTATAGCTCCCTGTACTAACCCCATTCTTGAACAAAATCTCTACAACCAAATTGCTTCCTTGCTTGCATGAATGGTTGCCATGTATTCTGCCTCTATAGTTGATAGTGCCACAACAAATTGTTTCTTACTCATCCAACTAACTACACCTCCAAATAGGTTAAACACATACCCACTTGTAGATATTCTCTGAACCAGATCTCTAACCCATTCTGCATCAACAAAGCCATGAATATCCAAAAATATATCCAATATTGGTCTTCCTTGGTAGCACAAACCATAATCACTAGTGCCATGCAAATACCTGAAAACCCACTTCACTATTTTCCAATGCTCCTTCCCTGGTTTTAACATAAACCTACTCAATACTCCCATTGCATATGCAATGTCTGGTCTAGTACACCATCACATTCATCAGGCTACCAACTACACTTGCACATGGAACATGGGACATGTACTCTTCCTCTTCTTATGTCTTCGGACATTGTTCAACATATAACTTTACACCTACAGGAATAGGAACCTTCACTGGTTTACTATCTTGCATATTAAAACTCTACAGTATTGTCATGATATACTTCCTTTGGTCTCACCAGAGCTTCCTCTTTGCCCGGTATTTTTTAATTTCCATGCCCAAAATATATTTTGCATCACCAAGATCTTTCATGTCGAATTTGGAGGACAATTAGGTCTTCAAATCCTGGATAATTTCTTTGTCATTACCAACTAACAACATATCATCCACATACAAGACCAGATAAATAACACGGTCACCAATTAGTTTAAAGTACACACAGTGATCTAATTTTCTTCTGGTGAAGCCAATTCCACGTATAAATGTATCAAATTTCTGATGCCACAACCCTGGCAATTGCTTTAACCCATACACAGACTTTTTTTAACTTGCATACCAGTTCTTTCTTACCCTTCACCACAAATCCTTCACGCTACTTCATGTAGATCTCTTCTTCGCGATCCCCGTGAAGAAATTTTGTCTTCACATCCATCTGTTCTACCTCAAAATCAAAAGCAACAACAACATATAAAAGTAATCTAATAGAAGCTACCTTAGCAATAGGAGAAAAATATCACCAAAATAAATTCCCGACACCTTGGAATAACATTTTTCTACCAACCGAGCTTTGTATTTCTCCACCTTTCCTTCTGCATTTGTCCTCTTCTTGAACACCCATTTGCTGCCAATGGGTTTACTTCCAGCCAGCAACTCCACCAAATCCCAAGCCTTATTTTTGTGCAAAGATGCCATTTCATCAACCATGGCCTCTTTTTCAGAGTTTGCCATCCTCTGAATATACTGCTTCCTTCATAGTTCTGGGATCATAATCAATAATAGATAAATAAAAATTTGAGAAGAATGCAAATGGACTATACCATTCTAGTTGCCTTGTTTCTCAAACTGATCTTCTCACACCCAAATTTTGTGGCTCTTCATCTTTTGATTCCTCTTTTATTATAGAGTCTGATTCTTCCTCCTTTAGCTCAAACTCTATATTTTCAAGTTCCTTTGATGGGACTTCATGTTTAATAACATCTTTCACCTCTCTGAACACAACATCTCAGTTCTACACAACCTTCCTTGTTACTGGGTTCCATAGCTTATAACCCTTTAAACCATTCTTATACCCAATAAAGATGTACTTTTCAGATTTACTATCCAACTTTTTTCTTTTCTCCTTTGGAACATATACCTATCCATCACATCCAAATACCATCATATGTGAAAGAGAGGGTTTTACGAATCCATACCTCTTGTGGAGTCTTATCCTCCAACGCCGATGAAGGTGATCTGTTGACCAGGTAACATGTTGTCTCCACCACCTTTTCCTAGAATTCATGTCCTAACCCTGCACCACTAAGCATGCTTCTTGCCCTTTCCATCAACGTCTTGTTCATTCTTTTTTCAACTCAATTTTTCTCAGGTGTGTATGGAGTAGTCTCCTGTCGTGCTATACCATACTTCTTACAAAATTATTCAAATTCCTTCTTGCAAAACTCTCCATCATTATCTGTCCTCAGCACCTTTATCTTCTTCTTTGTCTGGTTTTCCACCAGAGCCTTAAATTCTCTAAACCTGTCAAAGAATTTACATTTCTTCTTAAGGAATATATCCATGTATTCCTTGATAAGTAATCTATAAATTATACATAGTACATAGACTTACCCAGCGATGGAACATTCATAGGTCCAAACACATCACTATGCACAAGCTCTAGTATCTGTTTTGTCCTCTTACCACCAGAGGGAAAAATCACCTAATTCTATTTCCCATATACATAATTCAATCAAAATCTATAGCACTATTAGTCATACCTTCTAACAAACCTTTACTGTGAAGTATTCGAAGGCCCTTCTCTCCAATATGTCCAAGTCTTTGATGCCATAGCATGGTATTTTCTCTAGGGACCACTGGATTTTCTGCTCCATTTTCAGGAACCAAAGAACTGTTGCACCAATCAGTAGTAGTGCTACCTTGCATCTTGTAAAGAGTTCCAATCCGAACTCCTCACATCAATACCAATGCTCCTTGAACCATCTTGCATGTATCTTTCTCGAACACTATTTTTACACCTGCATCATCCAACTTGCTTACAGAAATCATATTTCTGGTCAATGCAGGACTACGCAGAACACCCATAAGTGTTCTAATCCTTCCACCTTACAACTTCAACTTGAATTTTCCACGACCAATGATTCTAGCCTTCCTATCATCCCCTAGAAAGACATCACCACCATCATATTTCTCATACTCGCAGAACCACTCTCTATGGGGAGTGAAGTGAAAGGATGCACCTGAGTCAATCAGCCATGCGTCATGATCTACATGTGTACTTGAAGATGACAATTACCTTCATCTGAGGTGGTTTTCACCTCTGCAGAAGGAGCATCAACAGATCCATTTCCTTTGTCATGAGCTTTAGATTTATAGTCCCTTTTGTAATGCCCTTCCTTTTCGCATTTCTAGCACACCTTTACAGGTTTTCCTGGAGATTTAGATCTCCCTCTAGATTTAAATCTCCCACTCAATGACTTATTTGTGTTTCTGTTCTAAGGCCATCCTCATACAGACAAGGTATCACCATTCTGGATCTCCATATTTTTCCTTCTCATCTCCTCCATTAGTAAGAATGAGATTGTTTCATCAAACTGCAAGGCAGTTGCAGTGCTACCTATTTCAATAACCAGACTATCCCATGAATCTGGTACATAACACAACAAGTTGATGCACTTATCTTCATCTAAAATTTTAATATCAACAGATAATAATTGGCTTACCACAATATTAAATGCATTCAAATTCTCTGTCACCAAGTCTCCATCTTTCATGCTCGGGTTATACAACTTTTTCTGTAGGAACAGTTTATTCACCAAAGACTTAGATTGGTACAAAGTCCCTAACTTGTCCTATAAATCCTTTTCCGTAGATTACCCTAATACATTTAGCAATACTGAATCTGACACAAATAATCATATTGTTCTCTTTTCCTTCTGATCCAAATTCTTCCATTCTTCATCGGGACACTTCCATTGGTTTAGTACCCAGATCTATTGCGATCCACTGATCTTTGTCCACCATTAGATCCTCCATCTTGATTTTATACAACTCAAAACTCTGACCATTAAATTTCTTGATCTCTATCTTTCCACTGCTCACCATCTTCTTTCACCACTAGAATCGATCCCACAGATCTCCCACTAAACAGGGTCTACCATAGGCTCGAACAAAACACCTCAGTAGCAAAGGTGTCAGCACCAAAGGCGTCCCCATGATACCAAATGTAAGATGTAACCCCATACAGAAATTACCTTCATATGAATTCTAAAAACAGAAAATAAACAATAGTGAGAGCATAACACATAAAACAAATATACACAAAGATTTTCCCCTGCATCCCAAAACTGGGACAACCAGATTGATTTTTCACTATGTTCCTTTCAATGTTACAATATAAATATATATGTATGTGTGTATATATATATATACACATGCTGAAGAATCCAATACCATGGAACAAAAACCATCGCGCCCAAAACCATGCACAAAACCATGGGTCCAAAAAAAAAATTCATGGAAAGAATATAACATAACCCAAAAATTTAGGCACCACAAGGCAATGGACTTGATTCCTGACCTGGGAAATCTATCCAGGTGGGATTATGGTGGACTCAAGCTTTTAGCCCCTCTAGGTACCATCAGGCTTACTTGCTAACCACCAACCCAAAATCCAGGTGTGCGTTAAATCACAATGACCAATGCCACCTTTCTAACTTTGGGGACTCAGACATCAACACAAAGTGTCAACTAGGTGTCTCCCTAGGCAACGCTTCACTCACAAAGCCTCAACACCCATTGATCCAGTAGATTAAGAATAACCAATCTCTCCCAATCAAATTGATTGGCAACCATCATGATTTCCTTCGAGAGATTCAGATGTACAAACACAACCCCAATCAATAACATAATTTCAAATGTACATAATGAAAGACAAACCTCCAGGGTCTTCTAGGCAACAAATGTTGCTTCTCAATTTTCCATTGTAGGACTATCAACCAAATATTTAATAGAATATTACTTAATCATATTTCCTCCAAAATTCATTCTTCAATTGATACCAAACTATGCCCTCCCTCTCAATCATGAAGCACCTCTTTATCCGAGTTCCCTCTTAATTTTAGGGAGATATCCTCTATTCCTTCCTCCTTCAAGTGATCGAATTACTCTTTTATACATTGAAGAATCTGTCGGGGCTTCCAATCATTTCATCAGAGTTATCATCATCCATATAATTCTCATCACATCTTCACCAGGTTGAAGATTATGTACTAGCACAACTTGCTTGTTACATCAAGCATCTTCACCAAGTTGAAGATTTTGTACCTACACAACTTGGTTGCTACATCGAGCATCTTCACCAAGTTGAAGATTGTGTACCTTCATAGCTTAAATATAAACTACAACCAAAACTATAGAAACATGATGTTAGCCATATCAAAATCATGAAAGACTTTCAACTTTATTCATATCAGATACCCGTACTTAATTATAAACAAGAGACATATGCTCTTCAACATATTGCTAGGGACTTTCTACACCCAAGACTCCTTCATAATATCATTCACTCCATCTAGGGTTTCCATGAATCTTCAAAGGGTATAACACACTGTTGATAATATCGGCGATATATCGGCGATATTCGAAAATATCGCGATATTTTTAGCAAAATGATATATCGCCGAGAAAATATCGCGATATTTTCTGTTTTGAAAATATCGGCAAATATCGGAAAATATCGGCAAATATCGGAAAATATCGGCAAAATATCGCGATATTTTGAAAATATCAGCAAAATATCGGCTATATTTAAAAATTTAAAAAATATATTTTTTATGCTTGCCGATATTTGCCGATATTTTCACCGATATTGCCGATAAGATATTTTCTGGACCCTCGCCGATATTTTCCCGATACTGATATTATCAACACTGGTATAACATACCTTACTACAACATATAGAAAACCATAGAAATAATTCAAAGCAAATATAGATCTTTTAAGCATCTAACAACCTGTCAAAATAGATATGTTAGATTTCTCACTAGGGATTCATATAAATCTTATATTTCATACAAACAAATCAATCAAATTCAATCATATCTTAGTCATTAACCTGACTAGCTTCCGCTAGGGTTAGTTCCAAACCCTTAGATTTTCAATCAACCATCAATCAATCACTAAAATGACCAACTACTACTAAGGTTAATTACAAACCTTAGATTTCCATTTTCACAAATTCAAAAATGTTATACAAATATCAAGTCATCATATTCCATATATTTTACTTTGACAAAGTTTTAATTCCAAAACTTTAGTTTTCAAATATTGACAATCAATTCATGCATAAACCTCAGATTGTTATATTTCACACTAGTCAATGTCACTACTAGTGTTTAACTGCCAAACCCTATATTTTCATTTTTCAACAATCATCTAATAGATTTCAGGTTGTGATATCACACATACTAAACAAATTTTAACTTCACTAGGGTTTATCTATAACACCCTAGATTTCCAAACATCAACATCCTAGAATCTCAACCAAGTACTTCATTAAATTCTAAAATTCATGACCATCAAGGACTAGGTCAACAAACATATCTAGTAATTCATAACCATACATAAACATATCATATGTCCAATAACATTAATACATATGACCTAGACCAAGATATGGATTCAACCAAAAGGACATATCTCTATATTCCTAGATTTCATCATCATTCAAATACATTTCATATCATGAGATAGTCAAACCCAACCTCACATATCTCAATAAGAAAGAGTTAGAAACACAAACATATTGATTATACTAGGGTTTGATCACTCATACCAAGTAAGTCAATTCTAATACAATATAAGGGTCTTGCTCCCACATTCCACCAAACCCAAATGAGATAGGGTTCCAATGTGGAAACATAGCAAACCCAACATTACCAAAACTTCCAAGGTTCTAAGATTTTAGACCTTATCACTCAATCCTAACTAGTTAGGATATCGAGATCACACCAAAATCCCAAGCATGACTTCATCAATAATAATTCAACTAGCATTTCACAATATCCCTAATTAGATTAGGGTTTCATACATTTACAACAACATACCCTTCAATTAGAGTTTTTCAGAATCTATCCAGGGTTCTACTAAATCAGATAAGAGTGGGGTGGGTAGATTTATCAAGAGATGAATCACCCAAACAAGAATCACTGGGATTCAATACTGCTAGTCATAACAAGGTTAGTAATAGATCATCAAATGAATAATATTTTCAATCAACAAATTCAAGTCATACCTTTATTTCTTAACTAACCCTGTCTTGAGAGATCCTCCATCTTGCAGATGTTTTCCCTAATCAAGACAATAGAGGGAGAATGGTGATTAGTATTTAAGATAATCAAAACTAAATGAATGCATGAGCCCAAAACTAAAAATACATGAAATACTTATATTTTTCCAGAACAATCTCATTAATGGCCAAGAGATCATCCCCGAGTCTAGCTATCTTCACAAGGAAGGTTTCCATAGTATCTTCTTCCAGTAATCTTCGTAGTCCTCAACTCATTCTTCAAACTTACTACTTGAACAATGTTATAATAGTGAAGAATTTCGACGAGACTTCATACATATCTTGAGCATGATTTCTGTTAGCATTGAACGGTACAATATTGTATTTTATCCCTTCTACCATCAGAGTCATAGCCACAAATTATAGATCCCTGAATTTCGCTTTATCGACATCACTGGCTTCTTCGGTAGGCTTATTTACATTTCCTTTTACCATATCTAATACCTTATTATTCTCGAGGATGAGGTCAATCTCCTTCTTCCATGATCTAAAGTTAGTTGCTCCTTCAAGCTTGTTATCACCCTTGATAGAGTTATACATCTTCCTTGAATATGATAGATTCCTTCCCTGAGATGGTGCCTCTAAATGGATTTGCCTTTTTCTTCTTCCTTCACCAAAGCTCTGATACCATGTTAGAAAATCATAAAGGTAGTAAATATTTTCTCGATCTTGATAATTACTTGTGATGTTACTTGTTATTATAATTCTTTATATCTTATTTCATTAGTTCATCAAGAAATTACACAAAGCAACAACACATAAAACAATGAACACAAGACGTAGGCACATTCCAGGCAGAAACCCCCCTTAAAGGGAAAACATAGTCAAAGTAATTATTCTCTTCAATGGTATTCTTTGAGACTCTTCACCCTAGACCTTGGCTATACCTTCCCTCCAGACCAAGTTAGACTCTATAAGATTGATCTCTTTCTAGCAACTTCGACTATGCAATAACTTGCAAGAGCTCACGGCTCCGGGTAGTAGTCTAACTTGGGAGACTTCATTCTCCTAATCTAGAGCATGAAGCAGAGAGAGACCATCATGAAAATTTCGATTTTCCTTGAATCCTTAGACTCCCCAAACTTGCATTCACTTCGGCTTCCTGGAAATAAACTTTCCCAGCTTCCTACTTCGCACTTTTTCCTGGCAAACAGATTTTTGCACTTTTGCCCATAAGAAAGAGAATGAGAAGTGATTCTCCAAATGAATTTGTAGTCCTTCCTTTTATAAGATTATTGTGGGGTAGAATGGATCCTTAATCCTACTTGATCTTCTCTTAGGATGACATGGTGTGGAGGTTCCATAATTCATATTTGACTCAATACTAAACTGATTTACATGATTCAAAAGCCCAAGAAGGGTCTCTTTAAATGTACAATAGTTCTATAGACTAAGAATAAATCCTAGAAGTCCTCAATGGGGACTTTGACCTAAAACATGGTGACCCAAGTATGAAACCCATGCTTTAATAAAGCATAATAATAATAATAATAAAGGTTCCTTTCTTTATTCTTTTGGATGATCATAAGTCCATCTATAACCAACACATAGGGTATCCACACTCACTACTTGATCCTTAATCCTTTAAAAACACAACACTTTGATACTTCTTGCCCACTACTTCTCCTCAACTACTTGGGGACTTTTTCCCACTATTGTCTTCCTGCCTTGATCCAATGGAGGAAAAATTAGGGTAGGAGGGCTTCCACATATCACTGCTAGAATACCTTCTCTAACAATAAATTTGGGCTAAAAACTTCTCCTCTATGACCTCCTTATTTATGTTGGAGAAAGTAACTATGTTCGGTCTTCAATAATGTACTTGAGTCATTATGTAATGTACTTGATTCTCCAAATGAATTTGTAGTCCTTCCTTTTATAAGATTATTGTGGGGTAGAATGGATCCTTAAGCCTACTTGATCTTCTCTTAGGATGACATGGTGTGGAGGTTCCATAATTCATATTTGACTCAATACTAAACTGATTTACATGATTCAAAAGCCCAAGAAGGGTCTCTTTAAATGTAAAATAGTTCTATAGAATAAGAATAAATCCTAGAAGTCCTCAATGGGGACTTTGACCTAAAACATGGTGACCCAAGTATGAAACCCTTGCTTTAATAAAGCATAATAATAATAATAAAGGTTCCTTTCTTTATTCTTTTGACAAGTACATTACATAATGACTCAAGTACATTATTGAAGACCGAACATAGTTACTTTCTCCAACATAAATAAGGAGGTCATAGAGGAGAAGTTTGTAGCCCAAATTTATTGTTAGAGAAGGTATTCTAGCAGTGATATGTGGAAGCCCTCCTACCCTAATTTTTCCTCCATTTGAGCAAGGCAGGAAGACAATAGTGGGAAAAAGTCCCCAAGTAGTTGAGGAGAATTAGTGGGCAAGAAGTATCAAAGCGTTGTGTTTTTAAAGGATTAAGGATCAAGTAGTGAGTGTGGATACCCTATGTGTTGGTTATAGATGGACTTATGATCATCCAAAAGGAAGATTAAAGAGCCTAGTTTAGTGACCTAAATGACTAGGACCATTGATAGAGGAAGTGTTACTGAATGGGAGTGAATAACCCACAATGTGTTTAGGGTACAATAAGAGGAGCTATGATTGTCAACTACATCAACTAAATCATTAGAATATCTTATTCTTGCATTCTTGTACTAGTGTATGTATGAGCGCCATTATCCCTTAGGTACGAAAGCCCTAGATAGTTTTATTATCAGTTGATTAATGTAACGAAGTTGGGTTATTGTAAAATTGTAAAAAGTTACCTATATTTTGTGCACTAGTAGATTTATTTATATATATATTGCTCCATTTTGAAAAGTAGTTTTTTGTGATACTTAGATTGGCAGTATCAGTGATTATAATATTCTAACCTAGACACTAATATCATGGAAAAACAATATGGTATCATAGCCATTTTCAAGGGCTAGTGAATCAGAGTGTGCACACCAAAGTACAACTTAAGAGGGAGTTGGTCAAATTATTGTTGAAGGGCTCGTAACAATGCCATAGTTATAGGTTCATCTCTAGTAGGAGGACATGTTGGAAGGGTTTCCCAACTATAATTTATGGAAGGAATAGATCAAGTTCGTTGTAATGGTAAACATGTTATGGGACTCTTCTAAGAAAGTAATAAAGAAACCCACTAACACTAAGAAGATCTAAGTGTATGAAGAGTTGGATACGAAGGTGAAGTTGATCATCCCAGGTGGTGTCAAGGATTCTTTCATACCTCATATGTCTAGGAAGAACATTTCCCATGATATGTGGGGAGCTCTTCTAGAATAATAACGAGAGCCAGTTATTGGTATTACTAGATAAGTTGAATTCCACCAAGATGATACAAGGTGAAGGGGTGACTTCATATCTAACGAGGTTGTCTCAGGTTCAATATTATTTTTCCACCATCGATGAAACTATTTCAAATTTTTTGATGGTGAGAATTTCCTTGAAGGGGTTTACTCCAAGGTGAAACTTTTTCATCAAGGGGACCATTTCGAGGCACAATTTTCCAGACTAGAACAGGTCATGGGATGAATTCATTTAGGAAGAGTTGCGAGACAAGTATATTCATCTGAACAAGAAGTTTTTAGATGATGATGTGTGGCACTTGAAGCAAGAATGAAGGGTAGAAAAAGGAGGACTTGAGTAATATCAAGTGTTTCAATTGTGGTGAAATGGGTCATTTTTAGATGAAGTGTTCAATGAAGAAGAAGGAAGATGATGAGAAGAAGAAAGGGAAGTAGGTCACAGATGTCACCACTTTTGCCGAGATAGATGATCTCTCCAAGGGAATGGAGAAAGAGTACTTTTATTTGATCTCTCATTTATTGCAAGGTACCATCGATGAGGTTGGATGGTACGAGGAAAAATGAGCATCAAAGCATATGACAGGGTCAAAGGATGTGTTCAAGACTTTCCCTGAGTGGGAATCATAGTTGCAGATGGTATTGGGTGATAAATGTAAGAAAGATATGAGAGGATTAGGTGTCATGACATTTAGGATGGATTCAGGGTAGGTGATGCTTGTTTAGGATGTATTATTAGTACCAGGACTCAAATATAACGTGATTTTTGTCTTGGTGATTAACTAGGAGGGGTTTGAGGTGTTGTTCTAGGGTGGAGAGGACAAACTAAAGTCCAAATTCTCTAGCTTTGTAGGTGTCATGATTGGAGTTAGTGAGCATGGTCTATATAACATGATGGGTAAGAATATAGATCATGAGAAGAAGAAGTAGAACCTGGAACATCTTACAGAGAAACAAGTGCAGGTGTTAGAAGAGAAGGTCTAGCTTTTAGAGGTTCAGAGAGAGTTTAGTTCTATAGTGAGTTTGTAGGCTCAAAGGGAGAATGTGAATCCCATGAAGAGCGTGTGGTAGTGGGGAGTAAGGGGTTTTCTACATATCAAAAGAAGGAATCATGGAGAGACCTAAAAGCATTTCAGGATAATTAGAAGAAGCAAGAGGCTTCCAGTGGCAGTGACACTTCCAAGAAATGTGTAGGTCATACAATAGGGTTTTTGGTAGTCATGAGCACAAGGAGTTGGGAAATTATTGTGAGTAGTGACAATGATGTTGACGAGTTACTTCCTACTCTTCGAAGTACCTCCCTCGCTAAGAGGGAGTGATGATTTCTATAGCTTGGGAGGTACTCCAAGCCATATGGTTTGGGGTTTGGAGGAATGGGTGCCATAAAAGTGCTTTGTGGGCTTAGAACCCAAGCTTGGTGTTTTGTACCCAAAGATATGGGGCCAAAACCATGAGGGTTGTTATTGATTTGACATATGGATATAATAGAGGACCTTAAAAGGATCTAGGGGGCACAAAAAATCATCAAAATTTGAGTTATACAAAGAGAGTTATGAATTTATTTATTTTCTAGTGGGTTTGCTCAAAAAAAGGAGAGGTCGAATAGGGTAAAGAGTTTTCCTCAAGATAATTTGTTGGAACCACATGAGAAGCATACATATATATAAATGAATTTGAAGGCTATTCCACACATCCCAAATGAAACATTCATAGTAAAATATCCTTTGAAATAGGTTGGAAACTTGGAGCTTCAATGAAGAGGAAAAGGGAGATGGTTTGGGCTTCTTTTCTTGACTATTGGGAAGATTCAAGGAGGATGCAGAAAGACGATAATTTTGGGAGTATTTTTGGTTTGTGTGAGTGATATTTTGGTGTGGTTTTGTGTCAAAGTGTAGGTCATATATACCTATATAATTTTAGAGAGGGTCAAAGTTTGCAGTGACAGTTTAGAGGGGTCAAAAGGCCTAAAACTAGCACAAACCTATCTCCAAGTGGCAACAAATGGGAGAAAATTACAAAGTGAAGAGAACCATAAATATAAAGAAGGTTTTGAGGCAAGGAACTAAGGATGACATGAACTGATATTATTCCTACCATATTACAAACTTTGTAGCATAGGTACATCAACTCATGAGGTATTTTGATATGTTTAAGTTGAATTGTTTCTAGATTGATGGTGTTCCAGGTTGGACATATTTATCAAGGACAATTGTGGACAATTCAATAGTAGTGAGAAAATGATCCTTATAGGCCCTAAGTTTAGAAATAGGAAGGACACTAGGTCTTCTAGGAGTGACAAACTTGTTGATCTCATTGAATGATCTTTGAAGGGCTAAAGAAGGAGGTCATAGAGGAGCAATTTGTAGCCCAAGTTCATTGTTGGAGAAGGGATTCTAGTTTGATAGGTGGAAGCCCTCCTTCCCTAAGTTTGTCTTCATTGGAGAAGCACATGAAGACAATAATGGGAGGAAGACCCTCAGTAGTTGAGGAGCAAAAATGGGAAAGAGGTCTCAAAGCATTGTTTCCTTAAAGGAATAAGGAGTAGCCATTAAGTGTGAAGATCCTATGTGTAGGTTGTAGATGGAATTATGATTAGATAGAGGGTAGATTGAAGAGTTGATTTCAATGACCTAAAGGATGAGAACCATTGATAGAGGTAGTCTTGTAGAATGGGAGCAAAGGACCCATATCGTGTTCAAGGTACGATAAGAGAAGTTGTGATCATTGACTACATCAACTAGATCATCAAAGTATATTGCTCTCTTATTCTTATACTAGTGGATGTATGGGGTCCATCATCATTGGTATCAGATCCCTAAACAATTGTATTATCAGTTGATTAATATAATTAACTTGGGTTATTGTAAAATTCTAAAATTTTGTCTATATCTTGCGCACTAGTAGATTTACTATTACATATTGTTTTGTTGTTCAAAGTAGTTTGTTGTGATACTTGGTTTGGTAGTGTCATTGATTTTAAAATTCTAACTTAGAATCCAATATTTTGGAAAAACAATAACTCATAAAAAGAATGACACTTCCACAAGTATGGTTGGTGTAATAAAACTTCACAAACTTTAAGAGGAGCAACATCAAAAAATACCTCATTCATGAAGGGTTTGATGCTATAGGGAAGTTAACACTACTAACTAACATGGAGATATCGTCCTTGGTGGAGCCACCCGAGGGTGTATGGTTGTGGGTGTGGTGTGTTTGATAGTCCCAAATGCTTAAGGACCCCTACTGAGATGAGGTTCTTCTGTATCCCACCATTGACAATGAGATGAAGCAGAGAAACCTTCACCTACATATGTGAGTGGAACAAACACTCCCCTTTGTCTAGATCTTCAGGATAAATCTTCTAGACCTTGTTGGTCGCAACTGTGGAACTAGGTTTTGTATTAATAATTTGCTTCCCATTTTTGTTCCTATTGAGATAACCCCATGTTGTGATTTTAGGATCAAGGGAATCTCCTAAACCACTCCAACCATTCCTTTTCCTCACTGCAAAACATAGTAGAATTAGCAAGTGTGAATTAGGTATATGATACATACAATTATGTTACTAGTTTGATGAATCATGCAAGATAGAATAACTTTATTTCTGCACATATATTAGCCCTTTTCCTTTCATGAAATGATTAATTATCATCTATAAGTTGAGAAAATGGAATTTAAACTTTCATAGCTAGAATTAGTTTTCAATTGTACTTTCATCAACAAGCTTTCACTATAGTTCTATGGGAAGAATGGTCTCTGTGCACTTGGATCTAATGTCATGATTGAGGGTGTCATGAGTAGAATCCAACTTAATGTTCATATAACACTTTCACTTCTAAATTTGTATGATTATCGGGTTGATAATTTGAGTTGAGAAGCCCTTGGGAGTTGCAACATTCTTGGTGAAATACTAGGGATATTTATTTTTTCTTCTCTACGATGGTTTGGGTTTCTATGAAAGTCTCCCTATCCATGTCCACAAATTTAGTCCATATGATAGGGATCCTCAAGTGGCTCAAAGCATCCATCACTATTGACTTTATGAGGCGATGGTGAGCTAAATGTTGGTGCTTTCCTTCCCTCACCTTCTAATTCATCTCCATGATAGACTATAGGAGGAAATGGGGAACACTATGTCTTAGAGGGAGAGGAAATTTTGGCTTGAATATCAGATCATGGAGAAATATGAAGTGGTAGGCATAAAACAAGCTCAATCTCCCTTCAAAAGATATATACTTAGGATATGGTAAGCTATCTCCTCCCAAGGGTAAGTTAGGCTTTCTCTTCTTACTCCATTCTCATCTTCTACATGATTTTCTTCTGAAATGAAGAATTTTTTCCTAGCTGCGACACGCATTGCCTTGTCTTATTTTATCCACCTAATTCCTAGGGGTAAGGTGGTCACTCTTCTTATGGTTTCAGGACTTAGATAGATTGCCAACCCTATGACAATATTAGTGGCACTGTATTCCCCTTGAGAATGTAATGCCATGGAAATTCTTGAGAAAGATCACCATCATACCCCTTTAACAACTCAAAGAAACCCAACCATTGTTGTTTTCTGAAGATGTCCAGTACAGGATGGTGTTGGTGAATCATTTTGGTGTATGAGGGTTCTTTCTATTAAATCCCCCCCCCCCCCTTTCTTCTAATATTCCCTCATGGTGCTATTTTGGTATGGAATTCAAAAAAAAATTAAACAATCTATGTGGTGAAAGAGTGTTAAATTCCTTGGTAACATTGAGGGAGAAGGGTGCTAGAATTGATATTGACCAAACTACTTTTCTCTTTTTATAACCACAACAATTTCCAAAGATGCCTCTTACTTCCTAATTAACGGTTCCAGGCTATCAAGTTCAAGCTAAATTCTCATGTAAGTGGATGTAAAATCAAGGAAGGGGAGTGTCACTTCCTACCAAAACAATTCTGTGAGTGTATGATGATTTTAAGACAATTTAGAGCAATTGTGGCTCCTTCTCACCTTCCAATTTCTCCCATCACTCCTTCTCGGTCCTCCTATAACACTTGTAGGCATGCATGTAGCTTCCTCATGTAGCACTTGCAAATAGGGTTCAAAACTTCTTGGAGGGACCCTAGGTGGTATGATACAATAAATTGTCCTTCATCTACCTATTTTTGGAATGAGGGATGGTGAAAATGAAGGCGATCGTAGTACATAATATTCTCTTTGGGATAAAAACTTATAACGATATGGTGACATGGCATTAACAAGAGTTTCCCTTTTTGGACCTTTTGTCCCCACTCCTTGTAATAATTTATATTTCCTCATGATTATCACCCCACTCTTCGTGGACACCACCTCATTTTGAGTTGACATCTCCATGTTGCATGGGTGACTTAACACAAACTTAATTTTACTAGCTGGGGGTGGCCAAGTTCACTGGCCACCTCTAGCCTATTAAAACACCTCTCTCGACCATTGCACATTTTAGTCATTTTATGCATAGGGAAGAGGTGAGGGTTGCCATAGCTAAGCGTACCTATGAATCGAATTGCTGGAGATATTTTTGTGCTAGATCTGGGCCATATAGCATCATGATCATGGGAGTTTACTGTTTTACATGTTTCCTGTACATGTATTCATAACTTGATGATACCTTGCCTAATAACTTTATTTTGCATGTGTAGGTGCCTCTTTGATTTCCAAATTGATACTCCTTCTGGGATGCCTTCCTGAGGATGATGTGTCCCTCCCTAGTTGTAGACAAGGCTCCATCATGCTTTCTATGGGTGGAAAGAAAATATATCAGGGTTTTTTGTTGTGACTACACAACTGCTACATGAGGAGTTTTCTTCCTGTAGCGGTATTTTGATCCTCCCTTGAAGTTTTCGGTTTGCAAGATGGTGTTTAAGGAGATGATGAAAAGCCATGAGGACATCGTTAGAGTCATGAGGAAGTACTACACACATTGGAGAAATAGAAAACATTGGCTTCTATGTTTTTTTAGAGGTAGGGAAAAGTGGGAATTTTGAGAAAGATTTGGTGAAAGGAGTGGATGGGTGATGGATGGATGATGAGTAAATAATTGGAGGACCCCCTTAATCATTTTGTAGAGGCATTATGGTCTTTTGGGTTGTTCTTTCATTGGATCCCCCTCCTTTAGCTTCATAGGCTCCTCCTATAACATTACATGGCCTTGTGTAGAAATACAGGTCCTTCCTATAACATCACAGTGAGGAGGTGAAATCAAATTACTTGTTGATTATATGGTGGAGAGAGATTGTTATATAAGTGGAGAGTATGGAGATGAGCTGTATGTATGGAAGGATGGACGAGAGCTTGTAGGTTTTGTCCCATAGCCATAAAATCTTCCAATTGTGTGCAGTCCTGCAAAAGAAGAGAAAGGTTAGAAGGCATGGTGTAAGCTTTTTCCTTGTGTTCCTCTTTTCTCTTCTTTTTTTTCTTTCCCTCTTTTTTATAGATAGGAAGGTTGCCTTTGTGGAGGTTTTCAACCTGCATACCTTCCCTAGATGCCTCAGAGGAGGTTTTCACCAAGAGATCTTTACTTTTTCTTCTCTCATTTTCTTTTATTGCTCCGAGGTTGCCTTAGAGAGGTTTTCAACCTTGAAGTTGGCCTGAGATGCCTCATAGAGGTTTTCATCTAGGCCTTTTATTATTTTTTATTTATTTTTTCAAATTTCTAGAATGTCGTGGATTGAAGCTATGAAACCCCAAACACATTTAATTCTCTACTGACTGAACTGATAAAATTATTCCTTGGACAAAGGTCTTATCTATATATATATATATAATATTATAATATATATATATATATATATATATATATATTAATATATATATATATATATATTCAACCTATAACCATTTACAAGTAAGGTAATACCTTCCTTATCAATGGTTCTCATCTGGAAATATCCATTTTCATGATTCTTTTCTACTAGGTATGGACCCAACCATCTTGTCATTAAATTCACTTTAAAATATTTGAACTTAGAATCATATAACAGGGCCCAATAACCTTCTTGAAAATTATTTTCCTTGATATTCTTGTCATGCCAAACCTTTCTTTGTAATTATATGACTTTAGTGTGTAGGAGAGCTTGCGTACTGGACTCATCTAAGCCATTAAGTTGGAGAAACCTTTATTGTTGTGTTGTGGTGAAGTCGAAGTCCAACTCAATTTCCATCCTCAAAGTGTTATATTCAAAATTGATATAAATCAAAGCCTTCTTCCCATAAACCAAGTGATATGGAGTGAACCTAGTGGTGTTTTTCCAAGTGGTATTCTAGGACCAAGTGGCCTCTATGTAATATTCCTAATTAGCTATGGCTAATTGGAATATTCAATTTTATTCGATTTTTTCCTTCTATAGTTATTTGTAAATAAAAAGTGAGGAAGGGGGAACATAACTCACGTTAGAATAAAAAGTCACTTCCTAGGTAGCAAAACATTGTGACTTAAGGGGGAACCAAGGGGGACGCAGAAATGGGGCCCACGCAAACACATGGAGGGACTGCACAGGAGGGAAGGAACACATGGCAAGAAGGGGATCACGCAGGAGAAAGTGAGCCTAGGGATTGTGAGAGGTAGAGGCTATAAAATAGGGAGGAACCCCCTCATTTGGGATCATTCTGGTTATGATCATTTATGATATTCATTTCGACTTAGAGCATGCTAGCTGTTTAGCTAGTCTGTAGCACTATTTAGTGCAATGAGTGTCTTCGTTAGGAGATCTCACCCTTAGCCCTGGGGGACTTCAAGTGCCTACTCGGGCAAGGTATTTACATTCACGTTCTAGCAGTAGTTTCATCAGCATTTCAGAAGTAGTTTCATCGGCATTTTAGTAGCAGTTTCATTACCGTCTTTGAGGAACTGTGCAGAACCACAAGGGGGTGATTTTCGGGGGTCGGCCATTTCAGAAAAGCTTTCTGGGTTTTTCTTGGTTTTTTTAGTAGAGTCTAATTCCAAAGTTTTAGCCTTTTCTAACGAGGGGAGCAGCGCCAAATCCTCATTCGATTTCCAACAGCAGTAGTAGCACGACAGTTTCCCAGCAGCTAGGACACATATCAGTGTGAGGTCATTCCAAGAAATATTTTTGGGTTTTTCTAGGTTTCTTGAGTAGAGCCCGAATCCAGAGTTTCAGGTTTTTCCAAGGAGGGGAGCAACTCCAAATCATCATTTGTTTTCTAGCAACAACAGTAGCATCCACACAGAGAGGCCATTCTTGTCATTCTGAGAGTATTTCTTCACTTGCCTTGTGCAAGTCGAGGTGCCATCTATCTAATCACCTCTTATACTAATTTATTGCTCAGTATAATGAAATGGATTAGTGTTTCTCGCTGCATTTCTTGTGTATCTGCTTATATTTCCGGTTTATATTAGTGTATGTTGGTCCACTGTTATTTTATCACTTCTGAGTTATTTGATCATTTGCACATATTTGGTTGGAGTTTTTTCTAGGGTTTGAGGAATATTCTGGGTTACGGATACTACAGTGATATCAAAGCATAGATCTGGCTCAGCCTGTGGAGCTAGCAATCTATGACAACAGGGGAAAAACCATATATCCGTTACAAAGGTTATAGATACAGAGACACTTGACGTAGGTTGGAGAACACTTACGGAGAGGGAGACTGTGTTCCGATGGTGGACACAGAACAGGAGGAGCATGTGGTGGACGCAGAGCAGGAGGATTCGATGGCAGATGATGACGGGAAGAGATCTGTGGATATGCTCCTCAAATCAGTGCAGGATCTGTCGAGGCAGATTGAGGTGATGGGGCAGAGATTCACAGCAGTAGAGGCCAGATAGCGTGAGAGCCCACAAGTTTTTCAGATTGGTGAGGGATCAAGTGCATCCCACCACTTGCCAGAGCAACATGATACTATGCAATAGGTGGCCTCACATGCCCCTACACACTCTACCATACCCACTTTCTTAGAAGCCGACACGGGGGTCGTAGCCCAACAAGAGGCAGAGCCTGGACATATGGGCGATTATTTTGCAGAGTACCAGGTCTATGCGTAGGAGTTCAAGGAAGCCCTCTCATTCAGAGATTTTTTTCAGCTCCAACAGGATAGCAGACCCCGCGACCATCACAGAGGGTACCGACATTACCATGATGGCGACACCCATCGTGCAGCAAGTAGATTCCACTTACCTACGTTTGATGGCTCATGAAATAGTTCAGCAAAGTCTTGCGTGGAGAAGTTGGACATTTATTTCCAGCTTAACTAGATGTCAGAGGCAGAGGCCATCAAGGTGGCAACATTGCATTTGAATGGCGAGGCCCAGGATTGGTGGTTTCATGGGATGGTTACATTGGGGCACTCCATAGTGACATCATGTGTTGATTTTACCATGAGACTAATGGAGTGATTTGATCGGAGGGATCCAGAGCAGAATTTCGTTGAGCTGACGAGGCTTAAACAGATAGGGAGCCCAGAGACCTACATTGCAGATTTCTTGAGGGTCTTCGTGATGGTGCCAGACCTCTCCATGGCATGAAGGGTCTATATGTATGTTGAGGGGTTAGCAAAGCCACTTCAGGGTCTAGTCCAATCCACTAGACTAGCTACGCTCTAGGACACTATCAGCAGGACCCGGGACTTATAGGATGTCTTACCCAAGACCCAGACACCTTACCGCCAGAGACAAACTTTCTAGTCTAAGGGGAAGGATGTGAGGGTTCCTCCTCCAAAGGGGAATCCAGGATGAGTACATCTTGACGATGATGCTAGGAGGGAGCTGAAGAAGAAGCTGTTGTGCTTCACTTGTCAGGAGACATGGGCACCAGGACATAGATGTTCTGCTAGTAAAGCACATTTTATTGAGGTCTTCTCTGAGAGCAGTGGAGAAGAGGATGACGAGGAGGATGTGGAGGCAGGAGATAGCCATGCCATATAGGGACCTTTTCCACCTCCACCAGCAGCAGCAGGTGGTCCATCTTTTGCACCCACCGGAGGGGCCCTTGTAGCATTGCACGGAGTTCCCAAGTATCTGACGCTATGCATATGAGGGACGGTATGTGGCCAGCGCGTATCAATTTTGGTTGATAGTGGAGCAACCCACAACTTCATCGATGCCCAGATGGTTGAGTGGAGAGGTATACAGACAAAGTGCTTCGATGGGTTTTCAGTCTTGGTCCCAGGAGATTGAACCATGACGTGTGCTTGTTATGTTCCAGAGCTTTCAATGACGATGGACACCTACACATTGACTGACCACTTTTTTGTGGTCGATATTCCGGACACCAACATGATACTGGGTGTTTAGTGGCTTATCACTCTAGGGAAGGCCACAATAGATTGGAAGACCCTAGAGATGGATTTGGATGATGAGAAGATAGGGAGGCATGAGAAGATACGGGGATAGCACAATTATCCACCTCAGACTGTCTCGGATCATCAGATGGAGGCAGTATTCCGAAAGGGAGACATAGAGTGGGCAGTGGAGTTGCATGCATCAAAGGCACGGACTACAGGGTAGATAGTACACCTAGAGATACAGTCTATCCTTGATCAATATGCCATAGTGTTTGGGGAGATTCCACCAGGACAACCACCAGATCGGGGGTTTGAGCACACCATCGAGCTTGAGCAGGGCATACAAGCCGTGATTACCACCCCCTATAGGCACCCCAAGGCCTATCGGAATGAGATTGAGCGGGCTATCCAAGAGTTGCTTGGATTGCCAGATTTCACGCAGCCATTTGTTTTGGAGTGTGATGCGTTAGGAGAGGGGATCAACACAGTATTGATGCAGGGAGGTCACCCTATAGCATTTGAGAGCCCGAAGCTCCTTCCACACGAGAGGTTGTATTCCATATACAACAAGGAGATGCTGGCCATCATGCATGCATTGGCTAAGTACCAGCAGTATTTGGTAGGCAATAGGTTCAAGGTGAGGACTGATCACAATAGCTTCAAGTTCTTTTTGGAGCAGAAGCAGCTACAGGAGAGGTAACAGAAGTGGATCAGTAAGATCCAAGCATATGAATTTGACATTGAGTATGTCAAAAGTAAGAACAATGTGGTAGTAGATGCCCTTTCACATAGACCAGCCACGTCGTCTCTTATGAGCTTAGATACAGAATGGAGGGCTCGACTCTTAATACAGTATTCCAAGGACAGATTTGCATGTGAGGTTTTGTATGTGTAGGGGGTAGATGAGAGTACAGGGTGGTCGATGAGATCATCTACTACAGGGACCGGATCTTCTTGACTGAGGGGTCTCAGCTCAAGAAGAAGATACTCCAAGCATCACATGATTCCCCATTGGCAAGACATCAGGGTTTTACCAAAACCTACAGGGCCATTAGGGAGAGGTTCTCATGGAAGGGCCTCAAGGAGGACGTACTCCAACACATCCGGTAATGCGATGTTTGCCAAAGGAACAACGGAGAGATGAGCCATCTCACAGGATTATTGTGGCCTCTTCCCATTCCAGAGGGGAAATGGGAGAGTATTTCAATGGATTTCATCACAAGGTTGCCCATGGTATAGGGCAAGGATTGTATCCTTGTCATCGTTGATCGAATGATGAAGTACACACATTTCTTTGCCATATACGCACACTGTACAGCAACACAGGTGGCCGAGCTATTCTTCAGGGAGATCTTCAGGCTACATGGTCTTCCTAAGACCATCGTTAGTGATAGGGACAACCATTTCATGGGCGGGTTTTGGTAGGAGCTTTTCCGATTAGTGGGGATGGAGTTGACACCGAGTACCAACTATCACCCACAGACGGGCAGACAAACGAAGATAGTTAACAAGTGGCTGGAGGGCTACTTGTGTAACTATGTTAGTGGGTAGTAGAAAGCATGGCTAAAGTGGCTGCATCTGGGGGAGTACTGCTACAATACTTCGCATCATATGTCCATCGGTATGTCACCATTCTATGCCATATATGGGTATCATCCTTTATCTTTTTTCGACGTGATGTTTGGTGATAGCAGGGCTCCTAGAGCCAAGATCTGGATCCAAGAGAGTCAGGATATCCTTCGAGCTCTCAAGGATAACGTGGCTACAACGCAGGACCAGCAGAAGCTGTATGCTGACAGGGGTCGGGTGGAGAGGCAATTCGAGGTAGGGGACATGGTCTACCTACAATTACAGCCATACCGACAGTCATCGATGAAGCAGAAGGGGGCTAAGAAGCTCAAGCCCGCTTTTATGGGACATGCAGAGTGATACATAGGATTGGACAGGTTGCATATGAGTTGGAGTTGCCCCAAGGCAGCAAGATTCTTAACATTTTTCAAGTATCATGCCTAAATAAGGCATTGTGGCAGCAGGTGACCATTATGGATGAGCTACCACCCATGGATGATGAGAGGCATTTGGTATTACAGCCGAAGACTATCATTGACTCTAGGGAGAGATGGTTGCGGAGCAGAACAACCTGGGTATTCTTGGTGAGGTGGAAGAATTTGCCAGATGAGGATGCCACTTGGGAGAGTGAGGAGATCTTACAACATCCATCACTTCAGTTGCTTGAGGACAAGCAACATTTTGCCGGGGGAGACTGTAATATTCCTAATTAGCTATGGCTA
>APFE031166356.1:135831-170990 GCA_000404065.3 Pinus taeda | reverse complement strand
TAGCTATGGCTAATTGGAATATTCGATTTTGTTCAATTTTTGCCTTCTATAGTTATTTGTAAATAAAAAGTGAGGAAGGGGGAACATAACTCACTTTAGAATAAAAAGTTACTTCCTAGGTAGCAAAACGTTGTGACTTAAGGGGGAACCAAGGGGGACGCAGAAATGGGCCCCACGCAGACAAATGGAGGGACTGCGTAGGAGGGAAGGAACACATGGCAAGAAGGGGATCATGCAGGAGAAAGTGAGCCTAGGGATTGTGAGAGGCAGAGGCTATAAAATACAGAGGAACCCCCTCATTTGGGATCATTCTGGTTATGAGTATTTGTGATAGTCATTTTGACTTAGAGCACGCTGGCTGTTTAGCTAGTCTGCAGCACTGTTTAGTGCATTGAGTGTCTCCATTCAGAGATCTCACTCTTAGCCCCGGGGAACTTCGATTGCCTGCTTGGGAAATTTATTTCCATTGACATTCCAGCATTAGTTTCATCAGCATTTCAACAGCAATTTCATCAGCGTCTTTGAGGAACTGCGTAGAACCCCAAGGGGGTGATTTTTGGGGGTCGACCATTTCAAAAAAGCTTTTTGGGTTTTTCTGGGTTTTTTGGGTTTTTTTAGTAGAGTCTGATTTCAGAGTTTCAACCTTTCCTGAGGAGGGGAGTAGCCCCAAATCTTCATTCGATTTCCAGTAGCAGCAGTAGCACAACAGTTTCCCAGCAGCTGGGACGTAGATCAGTGTGAGGCCATTCCATGAAATTTTTCTGGGTTTTTCTGGGTTTCTTGAGTAGAGCCTGAATCCAGAGTTTCAGCTTTTTCCAAGGAGGGGAGCAGTGCCAAATCATCATTTGTTTTCTAGTAGCAGTAGTAGCATAGCAGCAACATCCACGCAGAGAGGCCATTCTTGTCATTGTGCTACTAATCACCTCTTGTACTCATTTATTGCTCAGTATAATAAAATGGCTTAGCGTTTCTTGCTGTATCTCTTGTCTATCTGCTTATATTTCTGGTTTACATTATTATATGTTATTCCACTGTTATTTTATGACTTCTGGGTTATTATATCATTTGCACATATTTGGTTGGAGTTTTTGCTGGGGTTTGAGGAATATTCTGGGTTAGGAATATTACACTCTTTTAGTATTTCTTCCCAATCCTTCTTGCTGCTAGTAACAACCTTAGTGAGGATGCTCACCAACACTCTATTTGTGATCTCTACTTGCCCATTTTCTTGAGGGTGATAGGAAGTGGATGTCTTGTGCTTGATATGGTGTTTTCTTGTGATATATTTAATCATATTTGATGTCAATTGTACTCCTTGATCAGTGGCTACATCCCTTGGATACCAAAACTTGTAGAAGATGTTTTCTCTTAAAAACTCATCCACTTTATGCTCAGTTGCTGCTTTGACTGCCTTTGTCTCAACCCACTTTGTTTAGTAATATCTACACACAATGATGTACCTCTTCTGTGTTGATGGTGGAGCAATTGGCCCAATGAAATCCATGCCCCACTTGTCAAATGTCTCTAAGGCCACTTGAGGTTGTAGGGGCATTTCATCCCTGGATGTGGGTTTTCCCATCCTTTGGAACTGATCACATCTAGTGGTGTATCTCCTTACATCTTGATATAAAGTAGGCCTATATTAATCAACTTGTAAAACTTTAAAGGTTGTCTTCTAAGCTATAAAATGAACCCCACAAGGTCCATCATGACATGCTAAGAGGATGTCAAATACCTCTTCCCTCTTACACATATCCTTAAGATCTGATTTGGTCCTAGTATGAAAATATTGCCCCCAATCCAAGTGAAACAAGAGATTTTCATTATAATCTTTCTTTTCTCTCTAGATGATAGATTGAGAGGGAACCTCCCAGCAATCAAGTATTTTTATATGTTAGTAAACCAAGGGGAAAGCACCGAGATGGAAAATAGGTGTTTATATGGAAGTTGATCATCCACCATCTCCTCATTACCTACAGGAAAGGTTAGTATGGACAAGAAATACGCAACCACATTTCCTTTCCCTGGTTTATCAATAGTAGTCAAATCAAACTATTGTAACAATAACAAGCATCTAATTATACTCGCATTGACATCAACCTTATTCATCAAATATTTAATGGTTGCATGATCAGTTTGAACAAAATTTTGATACCCAATGATATAGTGTTGAATTTGTATAAAGAATGTACTATAGCTAAGAGTTCTTTTTCAATGATAGTGTATTTCAACTCAATTTTAGACAAATTCTTATGAATGAAATAGATAAAATAAGGCAATTTATCTTCTACATTTCCTAAGGCTTCCCCCACATGTTTAGTCGATGCATCAATATGGATATGGAAAGGCAATTCCTAAATCGCACCCCTAAGGATGGGTGTAGTGGTCAACTTTTCTTTCAACACTTCAAGGGCCTCTTGGCAGTTGCTTTTCCAACAAAAATATGAATCCTTGGTGAGTAATCCAAGAAAGGTGAAGTCATTTTACTAAAGTCTCTAATGAATCTCCTATAATACTTAGCTAATCCCAAGAAACTCCTAACATAACTTTTTTTTTTAGGGGTAGGGACACTAGATGATGGAAAGATTTTTTGGGTCAACCTATATCCATTCCTCGGATATGGAATGGCCAAGGAGAGTCCCTTAATTAATCAAGAATTCACATTTCTCAAGGCTCAATGAGAGATTCATTTCAATGCATTCATTCAATATATTGCAAAAATTGGAGAGAGATGCATGGAAGTAACATCAATAATGTGTGAAATCATCCATTTATATTTCAACAGAGTCATGAACAAGTTCAGAAAATACTCAAAGCTTCCCTCTGGAAGGCACCCCAAGTACATGTAAATGTGGTCTTAGTTTAGTCTTTAGGGATGATCTAGATTTGGTTGTATCCACTAAACCCATCTAGGAAGGAGAATAATTTCTTCCCTACAAGGCCATCTACAACTTGGTCAATGAAGGGGAAAGGAAAATGGTCATTCTTTGTATCCTTGTTAAGTTCCCAGTAATCAACATAGATTCTCCACTTCCCATTATTATTGGGAACTAAAACAAGATGTGACACCACTCACTATTTGAAATGGGGTATATGAACCCTACGTCCAATAGCTTTTGTATTTTTTCTTTCAAAATGTCCTTAAGAGGTGGGTTCATCCTTCTCCGGGGTTGGCACATAGGCTTGTATTCTTCCTTGACATAAATATGATGAGTACAAACATGTTGGGTGTGGACCCCGATTATCTTCTATATTCAAAGGTATCACTGAATTGGACCCCAGTTCGTAATGGGGTAGCAATGCCACCCATAAAACATTCGTTGCAGGGGGGTCCAAGGGGGGCAGTTGCGACCTTTGGGAGCCGCCCCTAGTGGGGGGATCAGGGGCAGTGCCCCCGAAGCTAAAAATAGATGTAAAATTGCCTTGTAAAATGTTGTAATTTTGTAGTCAATTTGGGTTGTTCATTAGGCAAAGATCTACTGGTAGAATTTATGTTTAATTTAGGAATTTTTTCCCTAGAAGGCAACCCCTAGCTATATATGAAGGAATTGTATTGCGTCTATGCATACCTATATGCTGAGTGAGGAAGAGAGAGGAGATTGAAAGCGAAGAGGGAATTACAACAGATCTGCTATAGGTTATATCTCTTCAATTTGCTAGATAATATAGAAAGAAGGATTGGTTGTTTCTCCGTGGACGTAGCCCAAACTGGGTGAACCACATATATCTGTGTCTCTCTTGTTTTATGTGTTTTCTATGTTCAAATTTCTACAAAATTTTATGGGTTCCATCGCTTTGTAATAAACAATTTTCCAACAACTGGTATCAAAGCCAAAGGTCTATTTGGCTGATAAACTCACAGGAGAGAAGGGTTCCTGGTTCGAGTGGGAGCAATGGTGGAAGATGGTAGGTTTAGGGTCAAAAAATTCAACGGCCAAAAGTACCAACTGTGGAAGATGCAAATGGAAGATTATATGTATCAAAGAGATCTATACCAACCATTGAGCGGAAAGGAAAAGAAGCCATTGAGTATGACAGACACATAATGGGATATTCTCAACAGAGAGGCACTTGGAATAATACCGTTGTGCCTAGCGGTGTCAGTAGCATTTAATATTTCAAAGGACATGACAACATAGGGTTTAATGTCAACATTGGCCAAACTATATGAAAAACCCTTGGCCTCAAATAAGGTATTTCTTATGAAGCATTTATTTAATATGAGAATGTCAAAAGTTGGATATGTTGTTGATCATTTAAATGAATTTAATCCAGTTACCAGTCAGTTAAGTTCTATAGGGGTAACTTTTGATGATGAAGTTAGGGCTCTATTATTTCTGTGCTCATTGCTAGAAATTTGGAATGGTTTAGTTATGGCCATTAGTAACTCTATCTCTGGATCTAGTACTTTAAAGTTTGATGATGTTGTTGGTGCAATCCTTAGCGAGGAAATGCGATGGAAAAGCTCTGGTGAGACATTAGGTAATGCTTTGACTGCAAAGACTAGGGGAAGAAAAATGGAAAGAGGAAAGAGATCTGGATATCACAGTAAGTCACGAAAAGGCTGATCCAAGTTCAGATCGGGGATAGTGTGCTAGAAATGTGGGAAGAAAGGACACCTAAAGAAAGACTGCAAGTCTCGGAAGGGAAAAGAAGGAGACGTGCAACAAGAAAACAATCTTGAAGTGAATGTGACAGGTGATGTGTTGCAAGATGCTTTTATTCTCTCTTTAGAAAATATTATTGATGCTTGGGTGGTAGATTCAAGGGCCTCATTCCATGCCACACCTGATAGGAAACATTTTCATGATTATGTTCAAGGAGATTTTGGACAGGTTTGATTGGGTGATGACAAACTCTGTAAAATCATTGTAATGGGTACAATTTTCATAAAACAACTGAATGGAAATCAATGACTATTGAAGGAGGTAAGGCATGTTCCAAATCTAAAGAAAAATATTATTTCAATAGGGAAGTTGGGAGGTGAAGGTTGTGTGACTAATTTTAGAGATAAAACCTGGAAAGTCACTAAAGGATACCTGGTAATAGCAAAAGGAAAAAAGGTTGGTACTGTTAGAGCCTAGATTTACCTCAGGCTGAAAAAGGTAGGATCCAAGGCCAACATCAAATCACGCTCAACCTGGTAGCTAGCCCTACCAGGTCAGGAGAGGGCTCTCTCTGGGTCAATCTCAGCAAATTATGATCGCTAAAGGCTTGAGATGACTGATTTGACTAATGATCTTAGGTTATGTATAAGCGCAAAAAGTTTGATTGAATAAAATGATATGTTTCTGGACTCTAATGGAAAAGCAAATTTTGGGTGCAAGGAATGAGGCTCAGTCTTGCAGAGATCTCAATGGGGCAAGGTAGGCAACTGTGTTTGGCACTCTAAATCAAGTGAGATGGAGGGATTAGACAGAGGAGGAGTTGAAGAGGGAAAGAGAAGCCATGGATCCTCTCCAAACAGCTGAAAACATCAAGAAACTAAAGCAAACCTCAAGTAGAGCACTGCAATTTCAATGTATTCTACTTACACTCTTGTTTGATTTAGATGAGAATAAATAAGAGAGAAAATGACATAAATAAAACATAAGTAAATTCACAAATACATAAGAAAGAATTGTACCAAAACAACATGCCACAGGGATCCCAAAGAGCGCTGCAAACCCTAGTCTCAATTCCTTAGCCAAAACACTAATATGAGTGTACAATGAAGCTCCTTACTTTCTCAAGAGTCCAACCATGCTAATGACTAAAAAACCATATAATATAGACAAACCATAGCTCATCCTAGACTCTAGGGGTCGAGCTCACATGTTTAGGAGCTATTCCAACTAATTCTAAACTGAGAACTAGAAATTAGGCAGTGGAACAGCATGCCTCTAGAAACAAGGGAACTGATTCATTCAGTTTCAAACAACTTTTTGACAGATGAATCTACCTCCATAAGCGAAAATTTGACATATTTACATCATGATCCATCAATTTACATTAAATTACATCACAAATTTGACATTAGGAAGGTGAAAAAGTCAAATTGGCAAAAGCTAGGCGAAAAACAGAGTATACTTGGTCAAACTGGAAAAATTTTCCCTATGTGTCATCCCTGATTTCTCTATGCATAGCTCCTGTTTGGATCCACTTTTGAAGGCCTTCCCGGTCTTCAAATTCACTCCAAGTGTGCTTGTTGGAAAGGTCTACCTGTATAATTTCCAACAAAAGTGGAATTTTTCAATTTGGCCTCCATTTAGCCCTCCAAAATTCAGTTCTCCCAACGTTGCTTCCTATGTGTCAAAATAGGGGCAGTAAGGTCATTTTTTGAGTGTTTGTGACCTTTTAGAGGGCTCAAAACCTATCCAAATTTCTTGGCCATTGGTAGGTAAGCATATTTTTCCATGCCAAATCGAAAAAATACTAATTTGTTGTGATTTGGAGGCTCCTATCAAAAGCGAGCGCCACGTGGCGCGGTGCATAGAGCAGAAATTCCTGCTTTTTGAGTAAAAAATTCCAAAAATGCAAAAAAGTGCCCCAAATGTTTTGAAATTTGGGCTGAGTCTTCCCATCAAGCATTGTGCTGGGCCAAGGAAGCCTCAACCAATATCTAAAGTTGATCATGCTCCTTTTGCCTCTTTGATGCCCTCTTCAATTTTGCCTTTAAGCTCCTGATTCTCGCCTTGCAGACTTTATTTCTTGCCATGTAATGATATGCCATATGTATCAACAATGTATTCTCCTTGTTGGCCTTCTCCAACAACCTCTCTAAGTGGATATTAGCTCTTTCAAGCCATGACTCTCGATCGGCATTGATCTCTTGCTCAATTGAACTGAACTCAACCCTCCTCCTTTGGGCAGCTTGGCAATTCTCCCAAATGTTTTGCAACTCCACAATCACTTGCTGATCCTCAAGCTACTTGTTTCTTTGCTTCAGTGTATGTCTCTTCATCACGGTCATATGAAGGATTAGACTCCATGTTTGCTAGTGGGTGAGTTTTCTTGATGAGTAGTAGGAGATTTATGGTGTTTTCAATTTTCTGCCACCAAGGTTAAAAATATATGAGGGACTGTGAATGGGAAAGTGTATGAGGGGTTTTGGGAATGTTGTTGACAATTTTTTTGGGAAATAGGGGGTTTAGGGAATAGTACTTAGGTTCTTGGGACAACAATTAGAGTTTGGGGATATTTGACTAGGGTGTGGGAAAGTAATTAGGGTTTTAGAATTAGTAGACTTAGGGATATGGGGATTGGGGGAATGGTTTGATAAAATGTAATTAGAGAATGAAAGAGAGAGGGAGTGAGAAATTTTGTGGAGTTGGCAGCAAAAAACACAAGTGCAAACCCTACGCAATTGTTTTTGAGCAAAAATTGCAAGGAGGTAGGGTTTGAGTTTTGTCTCACTAAACCGCCATAAATTTTAGGAAAAACTCATTCACTAGCAAGGGAAGAAATATTGACTTACTTGCACACCACAGGATTGAGCAAATTTGGAAATTTGAGAGAGTTTATGGGTGAAATTGGGCTTACAGCTCTATGCACCATGCCACCAAACCCAATGCATAGCACTTTTGGCAGGAGACTTTTGGAGGCCTTTCTGGTGTCCAAATTGGGTGCGGGATAGATCATTGGAATGGTTATTGAGTCTAATTTCCAACCCAACTAGAATTTGTCAATTTGGAGTTCATTTTCCCTGTCAAAAATCAAATCTCCCAAGACTGGTCAAAATGTGGAAAATGAGGCTGCCTAAAGGTAGAGTGCTATTGCAGTCAACTTTTGAAGGTCTTCCTCAACTCCAAATTGAACTCATGATAGCTCATTGGAAATTTATTTGTGTCTAGTTAGAATTGGACTCATAAATAAAGTAATTTGGCCAACCAAGCTAGGAGAAAACTTGATTTTCCCAAGGTCGCTACAAAGGTGCATCAATTCTCTTGAGGCAACTGTATTTTTGACATTTCTGTAAAACCATGACACCTGTGTAAAAAGTGAAGGAGGTTTTTCTTCCTTGGCCTATTTTGGACAAAAAATATTTTATTTTTCCCAAATTCATATTTTATTGGTCAGAAACATAATTGGAGTAAAACCTATCCTGATGTGTGGAACAGGGGATTTGTTGAAATGAAGTGAAATGAAGGGGATAAAGGCCTTCTAAATTCTTGAGAAAAATTTGGGAAGTAGGGAGGGATGATAAGGAGCAGGGGAAAGTGGAATTTCAAAGATTTCATGAGGGGAGGAGATCCAAAAGGGCAAAACACATGCCTAGCCTAGAAAATTGTCAAGTTGTAGCAAGAAACTAGGGTTTGTGCGAAAATGGGGAATTTGGGGGATATCAGTGATGGGAAGTCTTTAATAAGATACATTAAGGATAGGGGAAGGTGTATGAACATTCGGATACAATTTTCTCTAATGATTTTACCATCCAAGAGAAATTACCTTCAAAACCCTAGGAGAGGGAAATGAACTTTACCTAGGCACAACTGAAGCATGAACAAGGTGTAAAATGACCCATTGGAACCTAACATGATGATGAAAACCCTCTGAATGATGGTACACTCAGCTGAATCGTGACATGTACTGACATTTGGACAACTTTGAAAGGAGTAAAAGCAAACCCTAGACCTAATACCTAGTGACCAAATTTTACTTGAAGACTCACTGAAATGACAAAATTTGACCTTGACACCTTAAAATCACTTTGTAAGAGCATGTTTGATCACTGGAGGAAGGCTGCAAAGATTGACATTAACATGTAAATTGTATTTATGCAATGGTATTTCTAATTCTATTAAATCTTTAACCCCTACAGGAGAAGATACGGCACTGTGGCATCATATGCTTAGGCAGATGAGTGAGAAGGGGATGCAAATTCTTCACTCAATAAATTTGTTGCCAGGTTTGGAACACGTTGATTTAAAAGTCTGTGAGAATTGTGTTTATGGAAAACAGAAGAGAGTCAGATTCCTCAGAGTTGGGAAAGAAAATAAGAGCGAAAAATTAGAGCTTGTGCATACAGATGTATGGGAACCTGCTCGAGTATCATCTCTTGGTGGCTCTCATTATTATGTTACTTTTATTAATGATGCACCGAGAAAAACCTAGATTTATTGTACTCAAAATAAATCTGATGTATTTGATACTTTCAATAAATGGAAAGCTTTGGTTGAAAATGAGACAGGAAAAAGGTTCAAGTGTCTCAGATCACAAAATGGAGGTGAATATTGTAGCAAAGAGTTTGATAAGTACTATTCAGAGAATGGAATTCGCAAAGAGAAGATAGTTCCAGGAACACCACAAGAGAATGGTGTGTCAGAAAGGATGAACAGGACAATCATGGAGCGTGCAAGGTGCATGAGATTGCATGCAAGATTGCCTTTACAATTTTGGACAGATGTTGTAGATACTGTTATTTATCTAATAGACAGAAGGCCTTCAAGTTCCTTGGATGGTGGTATTCCAGAGGAGGCATGGATAGGTAAAAAGGTAAACTACTCTTTTTTAAAGACTTTTGGTTGTGAAGCCTTTGCCGACATTAATAAAGAAAATAGAACAAAGCTTGAGGAAAAATCAAAGAAATGTACCTTTATTGGATATGGTGTTAATGATTTTGGTTATCATTTTTATGATTACGAAAAACACAAAATCATTAGGAGCAGAGATGTCATATTCAATGAAAAGTTTTTGTATAAGGATCAGCTACAGGAAAAGAAACAGGAAAAAGAAAATAGAGAATACACAGTGCTTGAAGAGATCACAAAAAAAGTGATGGTGCCTAAAAATCATAATGACCAATAGCCAGAACAACAACAACAATAGCAACAATCACCTCAAACACCTGATAGTGGTGTTAGAATATCTACCAGGATAATTAAACCGCCTAAACAATACTCTCCTTCATTATATTATGTATTGTTGACTAATTCTAGTGAATCAGAATGTTATGAAGAAATAGTGCAGTTAGAAACCAGCAAGAAGTGGGTGCAAGCCATGAAAGAAGAGATGGATTCCTTAGCACATAACCAGAATTGGGACTTAGTCAAGTTTCCTGCAGGTAAAACAACATTGCAGAATAAATGGGTTTACAAGTTGAAGGAAGAAGATGGAGGTAGAAAAAGGTATAAAGCTAGACTTGTGGTAAAAGGGTTTGCACAAAAAAAGGGTATAGACTTTGATAAGATATTTTTTCCTGTTGTTAAAACGACTTCAATCAGAACTATTTTAAGTCTAGTAGTAGCTGAAGATTTGCATCTTGAGCAGTTAGATGTAAGGACATCCTTTCTCCATGGGGATTTGGAGGAAGAGACATATATGTAGCAGCCACAAGGATATGAGGTAAAAGGGAAGGAGAAACTAGTGTGCAGGGTGAGGAAGAGCTTGTATGGCTTAAAATAAGCTCCAGGGCAGTGGTATCTAAAATTTGACAGGTTTATGTCTAAACAAGGTTATACTAGATGTCACTCTGATCATTGTGTTTATCTCAAAAGGAAAAATGATGGAAGCTATATTATATTGTTATTGTATGTAGATGACATGCTTGTTGCAGGTTCTAACATGCAGGAAATAAATGTGCTCAAAAGAAAATTGGTGAAATCATTTCCAATGAAGGATTTGGGTGCTGCAAAACAAATCCTTGGTATGAGAATACCTAGAGACAAGAAGAATTACAAATTAACATTGTCTCAAAGTGAGTACATAGAAAAGGTGTTGAAAAGGTTTAATATGTAGAATGAAAAACCAGTTAGTATACCTTTGGCTAGTCATTTAAAATTAAGTAAGGAGGAGTGTCCCAAGACTCGGGAAGAAATGACTCATATGTATATAGTTCCATATGCATCAGTCTTTGGAAGCCTAATGTATGCAATGGCCTACACAAGGCTTGATATTTCACATGCAGTGGGAGTTCTAAGCAGGTACATTGGATGGTGGTGAAGTGGATTCTCAGGTATTTGAGAGGTACCAAAAATCAAGCATTATTCTTTTGTGGTTAAAGCATCGCTCTACAGGGATATGTTGATAAAGATATGGCAGGTGATAGAGATAACATGAGGAGCACAACAGGGCATGTGTTTACTGTAGGTGGAACAACTGTCAGTTGGGTCTCAAAACAGCAAAGTGTTGTTGCAGTCTCAACAACAGAAGCAGAGTATGTTGCTGCTATAGAGGCTAGTAAAGAAATGATTTGGTTACATAGGTTTCTGGATGAATTAGGTAAGAAGTAGGAGTTGGGCAGGTTATATAGTGACAGCCAAAGTGCCATACATCTTGAAAAGAGCTCTACATCTCATTACAAGACTAAACATACATAGCTCAAATACCATTTCATACGGTTAGCGTTGGAAGATGGACAGTGGAAGCTGGAAAAGATACACACTAGCCAGAATCCTACAAATATGTTAACAAAAGTTGTAACCAGGTAGAAACTGAGAATTTGCTCAATTTCAGTTGGTCTTCAAGTATGATGAAAAAGATGAGAAACAACCAGGTCCAAAGTGGAGTCATTTTCCAATAAATGAAGCAGTGCTGGAATTGCTATAATCAATCTCCAAGTGGGAGATTGTTGGGTGTGGAGCCTGATTATATTATGTATTCGAAGGTATCGCCACATTGGACCCAGTTCGTAATGGAGCGGCAATGCTGCCCGTAAAATATTCACTGCAGGGTGGTAGCTACGACCTTTGGGAAACCCCCCCCCTCGCTGGGGGATCGGGCGTAGCACCCTTGAAGCTAAAAATAGATGTAAAATTGCCTTGTAAAATGTTTTAATTTTGTAGTCAATCTGGTCCATTCATTATGTGGAGATCTGATGGTAGAAGTTATGTTTAAATTAGGGTTTTTTTTCCCTAGAAGGCAACCCCTCGCTATATATGAGGGAATTGTATTGCTTCTATGCATATATGTATTATGTGTGAGGAAGAGAGAGAAGATTGAAAGCGAAGAGGGAATTACAGTGGATCTATTGTAGGTTGTATCTCTTCAATTTGTTGGATAATATAAAATGAAGGATTGGATGTTTCTCTGTGGACGTAGCCCAAACTGGGTGAACCACGTATATCTGTATCTCTCTTGTTTACTGCATTTTCTGTGTTTATATTTAGGCAATATTTTATGTTTTCCATTGCTCTATAATATATAATTTTCCAACAAAACAAAGGATGCACGCCCTTCATTTCCTTATAATCCCAAGAAAAAACATCCATTTGTTACCCCATCACATTTCTCAATTGTTCTTCCTATTTGGCTGAGAGAGAGGGGTTGATATTTAAAGTTATGGATGTGCCAAACTCTACAATATTGACATGTATGGACTTGATTCAACAGGGCATAAGTCATTCCATAGACTACTCCCAGATTCTTTCATCAACTCATCAATTTGTATTCGAGTGGGAGGTTGGTTCTGAAGGACATGGTCAATGGGGTCATCTTTATCAAGTTCCCCCCCCTCCTATAACTGTATCTAGAGTGCAGATTGGGTGGGGGTTTGTGTGATACAATTAATCCTCTTCCTCATCTTCTAACCACAAGGGTAAGTCATGTTCAATATAAGGCTGAGTCGTAGGATAAAATACCAGTTGTTTTGATAAGTATCCATTCTTAATAGTCATGTTCCCAACCCTACAACTAATGTAGGAATTAGCAGTAACCACCCAAGGTCTTCCTTGGATGAGAGGATAACCACTAAAATGGGTTTTGGGTTGGAGAACCAAGAAATTGGTAGGATACTCCTAAGATTTTATGGAGATAATAACATCTTCGACAATTCCCTTAGGATATATTGTGGATCTATCTTAAAGCTACAACATTATGGTGGTCCTCCTCAAAGCCCCTTAGAGATTTTTATTTAGAATGGTTTCCTTATTCATCACATTGATTGTAGCCCCAAGATCAATCAAGGTATTAGGGATGATAATGCCATCATTGTGCACATCCACTACTAGGCTTCCATGGACTAGATATTTCAAGGAGATCACCCTCCCAAGCATCAGATTAGATAGTTTACCAACAACATTGATGGTGGGGGTTTATATTTTTCATCTCCTAGGATTTTTTAAACATTTTTACTTGATAAGATTATTATATATGGAGACATCTTTAATGGCCTGGAGAATGGGTATCTTAACAAAAAATTTATTCAATTCTCTAAGAAGTTTAACCTATTATGGGGTGTGTTGGCTAGGGTGGATCAACCTCTTGGGAAGGGGAGGTGGATTGACTTGAGGACCACTCTCTTCATTCTCTTCTTCAAGATTTCTAGGTGGAGAGGGTTGGTGATTATTTGGGAGTACTCTCCCAGACCGAAGGTTGATCTCCTTGATTTCCAAAACATAAATGTGATGGGATCTCTATCCACTATAGAAGTGTTGTGTTTTCTTGTTGTTCAGGTTCAGATTGGGTTGAGAAGGAATTTGAGGTTGATTAGGTGGAGTAGGATGAGTGAGTTATGGTTGAAGTTGGGGTGGAGGTAGGAAAGCAAGGGATTGGCTGACTCGAGACCTCCACCCTTGTGATGGGTTGCTCCATTGAGAATATTCGGCCGGATATGGCTAAAAAGGATGGTTGACGAGTTGAGGAGGATATGGTGGAGCATAAGGCCAAGAAGGAGGTGTGGACCATCATGGATGAGTGGAAGAGTACAAAGGTTGCAAAGGTGCATTCTAATTTTGATTGTAATAAGAGTAATGTGCACATTGCATGCCCTATTGATATGGCCGAGGTCCTTGAGGCCTTCTTTGACTAATGAAGAAAATTTTCTCCGTCCAACCTTCTGCCCCTTGGTATACAACTTTTAGTCCTGGCAAAGAGAGTGATTTTTCTATTGCATGATTTTCATCATAGTCTAGGCATACTTCTATGAAATTCAATGGGTTTTCATGTAATATTCCTAATTAGCTATGGCTAATTAGAATATTCGATTTTGTTCAATTTTGCCTTCTATAGTTATTTGTAAATTAAAAAAAGTGAGGATGGGGGACATAACTCACTTTTAGAATAAAAAGTCACTTCCTAGTAGCACAACGTTGTGACTTAAAGGGGAGCCAAGGGGGCCAAAGGGGGACGCAGAAATGGACCCCACGCACACACATGGAGAGATTGCGCAGGAGGGAACGAACACGTGGCAAGAGAGGAACTACGTAGGAAGAGGTGAGCCTAGGGATTGTGAGAGGTAGAGGCTATAAAATAGATAGGAGCCCCCTCATTTTGGATCATTCAGTTATGTGCATTTGGAGCTAGTCGTTTCGACCTCTGAGCATGCTGGCTGTTTAGCTAGTCTGCAGCACTGTTTAGTGCATCGAGTGTCTCCGTTCAGAGATCTCACCCTTAGCCCCGGGGGACTTCGAGTGCCTGTTTGGGCAAGGTATTTCCTTTGTTGTTTCAGTAGTAGTTTCATCAACATTCCAGTAGGAGGTTTAACAACATTTTGGAGGACTACACAGCACTGGGAGAGGGACACATTTCTTTTTTGTTGTAGTGCTGGATTGGGGTTTTGCAAGTGGATTTATGCTGGGAGATTGAGCAGGGGTCCAGCTCTTGTCTCATTGGAGGATTTTTGGTAGGGTTTCTTACAGTGTTTCAAGCAGAGTTTAGAGGGTTTTCTTCAGTGGCAACGTAGGGCATTAAGGAACTGCGCAAAACCCCAAGGGGGTGTTTTCAAGGGTCGGCCATTCTAGGAAAGCTTGCTGGGTTTTTCTAGGTTTCTTGGGTAGAGCCCGAATCCAGAGTTTCAGCTTTTTCCAAGGAGGGGAGAAACCCCAAATCATCATTTGTTTCCTAGCAATAGCAACAACATAGCAGCAACATCCACGCAGAGAGGCCATTCTTTTCATTCTGAGAGTATTTCTTCACTTGCCTTGTGCAAGTTGAGGTGCCATCTGTCTTATCACCTCTTGTACTAATTTTATTGCTAAGTATAATAAAATGGCTTAGAATTTTCTCGCTGCATTTCTTGTATCTGCTTATATTTCTGGTTTACATTATTATATCTTGTTCCACTGTTATTTTATCACTTCTAGGTTATTATATCATTTGCACATATTTGGTTGGAGTTTTTGCTGGGGTTTGAGGAATAAGCTGAGTTGGGGAGGGAGACTGCGTTCTTGTGGTGGACGCAGAACAGAGAGAGCCAGTAGTGGATGCAAAATAGATGGTCGACGAGGACAGGAAGAGATTTGGGGATATGCTCCTCAAATCAGTGTAGGATTTGTCAAGGCAGATTGAGGTGATGGGGCAGAGATTCATGGAAATAGAGGCCAGATAGCGTGAGAGCCCACGAGTTTTTAAAATTGGTGAGGGATTAGGTGCATCCCATCACTTGCCAGAGTAGCATGATACTGCACAGTAGGTGGCCTCACATGCCCCTACACACTCTACCATGCCCACTTTCTTAGGAGCAGACATGGGGGCAGTAGCCCAGTAGGAGGCAGAGCCCGGACATATGGGCAATTATTTTACAGAGTACCAGGCCTATGGGCAGGAATTCAGGGAAGCCCTCTCATTCAAAGATTTTATTCAGATCCAGCGGGATAGCAAACACTGCGACCATCATAGAGGGTATCGACATTATCATGATGGCGACACCCACGGTGCAGTGAGTAGATTCCACTTGCCTACATTTGATGGCTCATAAAACAGTTTGGCAAGGTCTTGGGTGGAGAAGCTGGACATTTATTTCCAACTTAACCAGATGTCAGAGGCAGAGGCCATCAAGGTGGCAATATTGCATTTGGATGGCAAGGCCTAGGTTTGATGGTTTCATGGGATGGTTACACTGGGGCACTCCACAGTGACAACATATGCCGAGTTTACCAGGAGACTGATGGAGCGATTTGATCGAAGGGATCCAGAGCAGCATTTCGTTAAGCTAACGAGGCTCAAATAGATAGGGAGCCTAGAGACCTACATTGTAGATTTCTTTAGGGTCTCCGTGATGGTGCCAGACCTATCCATGGCATGAAGGGTCTATATGTATGTTGAGGGGTTAGCAGAGCCACTTTGAGGTTTAGTCCAATCCACTAGACCAACCACACTATAGGATGCTATCAGTAGGACCTGGGACTTACAGGATGTCTTACCCAGGACCCGGACACCTTACCCCCAAAGATAGCCTTTTCAGTCTAAGGGTAAGGATGTGAGGATTCCACCTCCAAAGGGAATCCAAGACAAGTGCAGATCGAGGATGATGTCAAGATGGAGCTGAAGAAGAAGTGAATGTGCTTCACATATCAGGAGCCTTGGGCACCAGGGCATAAATGTGCTATTGGTAAAGCACATTTTATTGACGTCTTCTCCGAGAGCAGTGGAGAAGAGGATGATGAGGATGATGTGGAGGCAAGAGATAGCCATGCCATACAAGGACCTCTGCCACCTCCACTGCCAGCAGCAGGTGGTGCATATTTTGCACCTACCGGAGGGGCCCTTACAACATTGCAAGGAGTTCCCAAGTATATGACACTATGCATATGAGGGACAGTAAACAGCTAGCGAGTATCAGTTTTTGTTGATAGTGGGGAAAACCACAACTTCATCGATGCATAGATGGTTGAGTGGAGAGGTATTCAGATAGAGAGCTTTGATGGGTTTTCAGTCTTGGTCCCAGGAGATCAGACCATGATGTGTGCTCGATATGTTCCAAAGCTTTCAATGATGATGGACACCTACACATTGACTGACCACTTTTTCGTGGTCGATATCTCGGACACCAACACGATATTGGGTGTTTAGTGGCTTATCACTCTAGGGAAGGTCACGATGGATTGGAAGACCCTAGAGATGGAGTGAGATGATGAGAAGATAGGGAGGCATGAGAAGATACAGGGACAACACACATATCCGCCTCAGACTGTGTTGGCTCATCAGATGGAGGCAGTCTTCCAGAAGGGAGACATAGAGTGGGCAGTGGTGCTGTGGGCATCAGAGGTAGGGACTACAGGGCAGACGACACATCCAGAGATCCAGTCCATCCTTGATCGGTATTCCATAGTGTTTGGAGAGATTCCACCAAGACAGCCACCGGATCGGGGGTTTGAGCACACCATCAAGCTTGAGCAGGGCATCCAGGCAGTGATCACCACCCCCTATAGGCACCCCAAGGTCCATCGGGTCAAGATTGAGCAGGCTATCTAGGAGTTACTGGCACTTGGGTACATTCGTCCGAGCATGAATCCTTTTGCTTCTTCTATGGTGTTGGTGAAGAAGAAGGATGACACATTGAGGATGTGCATTGACTATAGGTCCTTGAACAAGAAGACCCTAAAGAACAGGTACCTTATACCCAGGATCGATGATTTGATGGATGAGTTGAGGGGAGCACGATTCTTCTCAAAGATTGATTTGAGATCTGGGTACCATCAGATTCGCGTGAGGGAGCAAGATATTCCCAAGACCGCCTTCAAGTGTCATTATGGGCACTTTGAGTTCTTGGTGATGCCTTTTGGGCTAACCAACGCCCTAGCTATATTTCAGTCCTGCATGAATCACATCTTCTGTATTCATTTGAGGAAGTTTGTGTTTGTATTCTTCGATGATATTTGCATTTACAGCAGGACCTGGGAGGAGCATCTCCAACACATTGAGATAGTATTGCGTATCTTACAGGAGCAGCAGTTCTATACCAAACTCTCCAAGTGTGAGTTTGGGTTGATAGATATGTTGTATCTGGGACACATCATAGGGGTGGATGGAGCTAGGGTCCGTGAGGAGAATATTACGGCCATCAGGGAATGGCCGGAGCCGAGAAACATGACAGAACTTCGAGGATTCATTAGCATTTGCACTTACTACTGGAAGTTCATCAAAGGTTTCTCACAGCGTGCTGCACCTCTGACAGATTTGACAAAGAAGGGGGCATTCACTTGGTCAGATATAGTGCAGTGAGCCTTTAAGAGGCTCAAGGAGGTTATGAGCAGCTGTCCAATGCTTGCGTTGCCAGATTTTATGCAGCCATTTGTCTTGGAGTGTGATGCATCGGGGGAGGGGATCGGCGCAGTGTTGCTGCAAGGAGGTCACCCTATAGCATTTGAGAGTCAAAATCTCCTTCTGCATGAGAGGTTGTATTCCACATACAACAAGGAGATGCTAGCCATAATGCATGCATTAGCTAAGTACCGGTAGTATTTGGTAAGCAATAGGTTCAGGGTGAGGACTGATCACAACAGCCTCAAGTTCTTTTTGGAGCAGAAGCAGCTACAGGAGAGGCAGCAGAAGTGGATCAATAAGATCCAAGCATATGACTTTGACATTGAGTATGTCAAGGGTAAGAACAATGTGGTAGCAGATGCCCTTTAATGTAGATAGCAGATGCCCTTTAATGTAGACTAGCCATGTTCTCTCTTATGAGCTTGGATACAAATTGGAGGGCTCAACTCTTAGTAGAGTACTCCAAGGATAGGCTTGCATGTGAGGTTCTAGATGGGCAGGTGGCAGATGATAGGTACAGGGTGGTCGATGAGATCATCTATTACAAGGACCAGATCTTCTTGATTGAGGGGTCTCAGCTCAAGAAGAAGGTACTCCAGGCATCACACGATTCACCTTTGGTAGGACATCAGGGGTTTACCAAAACCTACAGGGCCATTAGAGAGAGGTTCACATGGAAGGGCCTCAAGGAGGATGTGCTCTAGCACATCCGGCAGTGAGATGTTTGCCAGAGGAACAAGGGAGAGATGAGCCATCCTATGGGTTTATTACAGCCTCTTCCCATTCCGAAGGGGAAATGGGAGAGCATTTCGATGGAATTCATCGCAGGGTTGCCCACGATACAGGGAAAGGACTGTATCTTTATCGTCATTGATCGACTGACGAAGTATGCACATTTCTTTGCCATATCTGCAAACTATATAGTAGCACAGGTGACCTAGTTTTTCTTCAGGGAGATCTTCAGGCTACATGGTCTTCCTGAGACAATCGTCAGTGATAGGAACAACCATTTCATGGGTGGGTTTTGGCAGGAGCATTTTCGATTGGTGGGGACGGAGTTGACACCGAGTACCCTCTATCACCCACAAATGGATGGGCAGACAGAGATAGTTAACAAGTGGCTGGAGGGCTACTTGCATAACTATGTTAGTGGGCAGCAGCGAGCATGGCTGAAGTGGCTGCATTGGGGGAGTACTGCTACAATACTTCACATCACATGTCCATTGGTATGTCACCATTCTATGCCTTATATGGGTATCATCATTTATCTTTTATCAACGTGATTTTTGGTGATAGAAGGGCTCCTAGAGCCAAGATTTGGATCCAAGAGAGTCAGAATATCCTCCGAGCTCTCAAGGATAACATGGCTACAGCACAAAACCAGCAGAAGTTGTATGCCGACAGGGGTCGAGTGGAGAGGCAGTTCGAGGTAGGGGACATGGTCTACCTACGATTACAACCATACCGATAGTCATCACTGAAGCAGAAGGGGGCTGAGAAGCTCAAGCCCCGCTTTTATGGGCCATACAGGGTGATACGCAGGATTTGACAGGTTGCATATGATTTGGAGCTACCTGAAGGCAGCAAGATTCATAACATTTTTCATGTATCATGCCTGAAGAAGGAATTGGGGCAGCAGGTGACCGTGACGGATGAGCTACCACCCATGGATGATGAGGGGCATTTGGTATTTCAGCCAGAGGCTATCATTGACACTAGGGAGAGGCAGCTGCGAATCAGGACGGTCCAGGAATTCTTGGTGAGGTGGAAGAATTTTTGGGATGAGGATGCCACTTGGGAAAGTGAGAAGATCTTACAGCATCCATCACTTCAGTTTCTTGAGGACAAGCAACATTTTGCCAGGGGATACTGTAATATTCCTAATTAGCTATGGCTAATTGGAACATTCGATTTTGTTGAGTTTTTCCTTCTATAGTTAACAAGTGGCTAGAGGGATTCTTGAATATAGTTTTGATGTCGTCATAGGATAATTTATAAACATCTCCTCTAGACATCATGTTGAGGGTTTCCAATACATCCTCCCTAATCCCTCAGAGAAGAAATAACTTGAGTTACTCAAGATCAAGGGTACATTTTGCCCTCCTATAAATCCCTCCTCATATTCCTCTAGGGATTCATCAAGTCCTAGATTCATCCTAAATATTCCTTCCTTTGTTTCTTTGGACCTCCTATAGTCCCTGTACTTGGTATTGAAGGCTTGTTGAATTTGGACATAGGTAGTGATGATACCCCCAGGAAGACCCATAAATCATCCCAAGGCTCCATCATTAAGGGTAGAGGTGAATAAATTCAACTTCTTCTCATCAAAGGAATAGTCATAGGTCCTACAAACAACAAAAAATTCGAACATGGAGGTGTCAACATCCTCAGAGGTTAAGCCATGGAAGTGTGGAAGGGAAACATGGCTTATATTCTGTGTAAGCCCCGAAAATCGGGTCGACAACAAGGGGGATACTCACCCGGTCTGGACCTTGGTTGACAGCTCCTTGTCTGTTTGGTATAGTGAATCCCACTGGGGATAATGGGACCAGTTTCCCAATCTAAGGGTGTGTGTGTAGAGTTGGATGTTTCTGATCTAAAGTTCATATCTGAGCTACTTTAGACTAACTCTATGCTATTGTAATCTAATGAAAACAACACATCTAATCTATGCTAACCCAGGATGTAATTCTTCTATTATGCGATCTAAAGAGATTTCAAATAATAGATGGTAATAAAGATCATTCAGCAATTATAAGAATAGAAATCAGTTAAGATGAACCACTTTGCATAAAAATTTAAGCAAAACAGTTGTGAACAACATATCGCATAACAAGTTATTCACACATTAAACATAAATAAATGGCTCCACCGTACAAAAGTGCCAAATGGTAACACAAACATTCATGTAATAACATATAAACAACTAAAACCTGTATATTGCTTTAAGAATATAAGCAAAAATGATCAAGAGATAAAAGTACCATTTATGACTGGTCCTACTCATAAGCTTCAAGCAACAATGATTTATATTTCCTTGTTCTAATATCTACTAAGAGTATAGAAGTGAAACATCAGTAGCAGATATCAAATGCAAACATCAATAAATCTTGACCCTTCCATTCATCAAAACCTCCTCTGAGGGTGCAAAAGTGCATGTTCCGAGGATAAGTTTTTGACAAATTTCTAGACCCTTCTCTAAATGCATGAGAAGGGTTTAAATACTGTTAATTAAATAACCTAATTACATAAATTTAGGATACGGTTTTTTAAATGACCGCCCTCTTTCTAAGCAAACTTATTTCTAAAAACTGAATCTAGTTCCTAACTATTTCTGCATTTACTCCTTGATGTTGCAAGAAATCATCATTTGTCTGGGAAGAGTCGGTTGGTTGCTTTCCACTTTTGTTTGAGTAAAGAAAATAGGAATGGCAAGTGCTGGCACTATTTTTTAGTAAATTAGAAGGTATTTTTGGGGATCATCCTCTTGCCAGGTGATTTCACTGCGTATATACTTGGTAACATCCCAAATTTCCCTCAAATTGCTTCTGCTTTTGCTATCTTGGCTTTCGGACTTGCGAATGACTAAGCAAGTTAGGGACTTTGATTTATGAACAATTTTCTTAGCGATGCGCGATTAGCGCTAAGTGCTAATCGCGCATCGAAAACTACCTCCGTTCTTTGATCCGGGCCTTTCTAATGCGTTTTTTTGTCTGTAGCGCCTTTTCCTTTTTCGGCCGTAAGATTTTTCAGAATTTTGTAAGCATGCTATTTTTTGTGAGCTTTTTACCCTGAGTGTTGGATCGCCTATTGATATCAGCATCTATTTAGTAATTCTCTGGAACCTGTGGTTCCGCCGCATGTGGTATTCGTTTATGAGGGCATCTCTTCTCTGTCTCCGAGCATTGATGCTTTCCCTTTTCCCTTAGATGTTTCCTGCACATTGCTCCATGTTGTTTCCTGTTTTTCATTCCTGCAGTTTACTCAAAGGAAAAAAAGTTACAACAATAAATATTGATGCGAAAGCTCTAAGCTCTACGAATGCATAAAATAATGCCACCCATTGTGAACTGACTCTTCGAAAAACATAAAATTGTCCTTCATTAATGCTTTGGCGTACGTTCAATAATTTCGTTTAAGGCGCGCGCCCAATTTTTTGGTTTATGGACAACTTTTCTTGAATGTTGAGCCGAGGAAAATTTGCAATGGGTGGTTCCTACAACTTGCATTTCATTATCGCGTTATCGCATTTTCGTCAAGATCGTGATATCGCAGATCGCGGATCGCATTCATCGCAACATCGCAATTATCGCAAGATCGCATTCATCGCAACATCGCAGATCATGTTAAACTATTGTGTGTTGCTTATGCGATGTTGCGATATGCGATGTCGCATATCGGCCATCGGAGAATTCTCAAGATCTTCATTTATGGGCGCTTCTTGATGTATGCGATGTGATGGATTTCGCGTCGCTTTTTCGCATTTTTTATAGTGCTCATAAAGAAATGTTTTACACTCTTCTCGCGATGCAATATATTTCTAAGGAGTTCAATACAAAAAGTATTTTTTTGAATTTTTTACTAAGGGTCCCCCCTTGTTTAATGTTATTGCTAACACTAAATAAGGAGGGGGGTTGTTGGTGGCCACAACATATTCTTCATTCTAGCCTCTCCACTATTTTCTCTAACGGGGAAAACCTCATTGTCCCTATTTTCAGCCATAGTTTGGGTAGGTGAAGTGTGTTCTTCTTCTTCCACAATAGGTTCTTCAAAAATTTCTAGTTGCTCACCTAGAGGGTCTCTTAACTCCCCTACAGTCAAAGAGGGTAGTTCAAAGTCACTGAAGAAGAGTGAAGGTTGACTTCTTGAGGTATTGGGAGTTTTTGGTAAGGATTTTCCTTTATTATCCCTACTCCTACAAGGCATGAAAGAAATTTTTACTTTGATTTTTCACTTTTTCAAAAAATGAACGTAAAATAGAAAACAATGCTTAAGAAGAAACAACATCTACTTAGACACCTCCTCAACAACGATACCAAAAATTGGTGAGCCCTCATATTGTACCAAGAATGTTGCAACTCCCAAAGGATTCTCAACTCAAATTATCAACCGGTGGTTTACATAAACTTAGAGGTGACAATGCTATATGCACAATAGGTTGGATTCTACTCATGCCATCCTCAGTCATGACAATAGATCAAAGTGCTCAAAGACCATTCCTCCTACTGAACTATAGTGAAAGCTTGTTGATGGAAGTACAATTGAAAACTAATTCTAGCTATGAAAGTGGAAATGATATTTTCTCAGCTTGTAGATGCTAATCAATCATTTCATGAAAGTATAAGGAATAATCTATTTGTAGAAAGAAATTTGCTCTATCTTACATTATTCATCAAACTAGAAACATAATTGCTTGTATCATCTACCTATTTCACACTTGCTTGAAAATCAGAAAACTATCTTGTATCATACATGTGATTGAAAAGAAACCAATTCTATTATGTTTTGCGGTGAGGAAAATGAATGGTTGGAGTGGTTTAGGATCTTCCCTTGATCATCAAATCACAAATTAGTGTCATCATTCATCTTGGCTGAGCTAAGGTTGAAGTGCGGATCAAAAACGGTGAAGAAAGGTGGTGTTATAGGCCTGCTACAAGAGGTCCTGCATTACTATAGGATGGCTTGTAATGCTACAGGAAAATTATGCCTTGAGGGAATGAAGAGGTGGATGGAGATTATAGAGAGTGAAGGAAGGTTGGGTTGAGCCCCCTATCCAAGCTTAGGACCTCTAAGAGGTCTGTCTTACAACAGGATGAATGCTCACGGTGTCCTAAAATTGCTAGGATAAGTGACTATGGAAATAGAGTTTTGGGATAGAATTAAGGAGAAAGAGAAGACAAAGGAGTCCAAGATGGAGGTGGAAGAGGTGCCCTCCCCCATAGATCAACACAACCCTACAACCAGCCACATGCATACATCCAGTGATCATTAACAAATTCATATAAACTATGATGGAAAATATGAGTGGAATTTAACTAACATCTATTTTATGTGATAAGACTACTCTAATCACTAAACTGAATTTTAAGCTACAAAAATAAAATGCGAAGAAGAACAACTAACATTCATATATTTCCAAGAAATCATAAACACAATATTTTTGGACTCAGATTGTAAATCTTTCCAACAATTCTCACAAAAGGGAGGTGATGTAGAATATTTCTACCACATGTTTTTATAGCTTGACCTCTCCTGGAATGAAAGAAAACTATGAAATTCTTTAAATCAAGAAGAAAACACCAGTACAAAAGAGGGAACAAATCCTCTGGGTTGGGCACAAACCCAAGGGTCTCAACCCTCTGAAAATAACTCAAATGCAACTTAATAACCAACTTCTCATTATCAAAAATTAAAAGTCTCATACATCACATCAAAGTTCAAAATGACAACGTCGAGTTCTAAGCTCAATAATTATACCAAGCTTAATCAAAACTTTGAATCCCAATGACCTTTTCATCCTTTTTATTTATACAAAAGGGTGGCTAATAGTAGATCTGTTGAAAATAGGAGTGGTTCCCTCTTTGATCTTGGAAATGGTAGATATGGTCCCTCTTGAGCTCCACTTGTACTAGGAGTTACTCGACTACCAATGAATTCGAACTGGTGAGAGAGGACGTTGTGATCCCAAGCTGAGTTAAGGAGTTATGAAGGTGGGAAAACCCCTTAGATTATCTCTTGGTTGTCTCCATCAAGCCCCTGCATAGTAATTTCCTAAAAACATCTTTGTTTTCCTGTAATTAAGCCACATTAGGCCACATACTATGACAAACACATTTTACTCTTCATACTAAGAATAATATAACAAAAAATGTGAATTAATGTGATAAAATGATAGTCTTAATGCTAAAGGATGACATGATGATCTTGAAAATATAGCTATTGATGGGACTAATCAATTCCACTTATTGGGTTCTAAATCAAAATCAGAACATGCATATCAATTTGAATCTTTTAGCTCCGCCGCAAATGATTGCCTGGCGCAACACTCATTTTTGTTGTGTGTGGGGATCTTGTTGAACTCACACCACTTTCTTGTTTCCTTCTTCATCTTTGTGGTGTTATTCCTTGCTTGTGGCTTTGATGGGTTGCCCTAGGTCACTCAACCTTGGCTCTATCCTTTGTTCTGTGGTTTGGAGGTGACGTTTCCCTACTTTGGATTCGCATATCCAAAGTCTCGCTTCTTTTGTTTAAATTTCTGCTCGAGTGAGGATATGCCTAGGAAATCCATTTCTTCCTGGATTTATTTTTGCATACAACAATGATACATGAGTACTAGATGATGCTTAGAGTCCTTGACACCCAACTTTATGCGTAGGATATGAAAAATATTCATGAAATATAGAACGTCTTGGTACTTTTCTTGCTGTAGTGTGGTCCATTTTATGTACTTATAGCTTCCTGTAGGGTAATATTGTTCTTTGAAAACATCTCAAAAAGAATTCCAAGAGTGCACAACCAAAGTAGTGAGTTTTTTTCCTTGTCCCTCTACTCACGGTAAGTTTCCCACTAGTCCTTGACATGAGGGGCAACTTTGAGGAGTGGAAAAGTAATCGCGTCCCTATTAGAAAAATTATGGACTAAAAAATATACCTCCAACAAATTTAACCATTTATCCAGAGCATATGCATCTATTTGGCCTTCAAATATAGGAATGTCAAAATTAACATGTACCTTAAACGGGGTGGTGCCTCCAAAGTGATTGCTGGATGAAGATGCTTCGCCCATTGATAACAACCAAAGGATCTGGGAAATGTTTTCCATCATCTTGTTCCTTTTTCACTTGAGGGCCTCTTCAAGAAATAATTTGAAAGGATATCTAGCGTTGTCATCTTTATTTTCTTCCACCATGGGATGTCGTCAGGGTCGGTGAAGCTGGCCTTGTAAGGGTTCAACTAGTTCAAGTCCCAACTCCTTATACCCCGACCTCATTGGGGACATGAAAAGAAAAAAAAGAAAAGAGTAGATTGCAATCCAAATAGTTAACCATCAGAGATGAAGCACCAAAATCTTGTGGGCCTCATTGGGGTTAGCTGGAATGTAAACTTCTTGGGGACATAAATTTGGTATATGATATCCATTTGGCTTACAGGATAGCCCGTTATAAAGGTCTATCTGAGGACAACAAATTTTAGCTACGAACCTTTCCATGGGCTATAGGTTTACCTCTTTCCCCAAAAAAACAGTCACTTAGGACCTCAAAACTGTAGAAAATCCATTTGATTCTTCAACTAATATGAAAAATATGAAATTGATTTCTTTTAATATAGACTTATAATTTCTCTACTTATTTTGGAGTAGAATAGGAACAAAAACAAATACACAATCACATAATTCAACAACACAATTTTTCTAGGGAACCTATCTGGGAAAACCTTCTATTTGCTTGAGAATTTTATTGATAGAATAGTGGGATGTATATCTCTTATAATAAAAAAATTTGTTTCAATATAGAATACAATTATCTCCTTTATTTAGGAAATTTGCAAGAACCTTGATCTGCTTGCCTTCTTACCTTGCTTGGATGAGCTCCTAAATCCTTGCAAAATTCTTGGAAAGAGTGTCTTATTTCCTAGCGCATGAGGACCTCCTATTTCTTAGTAAATTCCTACTATTTCCTAGCACATTCCCAAGGAAAATTCTCATTCTATCAATTCATACAAGCCTCCTTATTAGCTCACTCTCTCACAAGCTCACACACAAAACTATTGTATACAATAATGAATACAATTGCGCCTTCCTCCCTCCTTATAAGCAATTCAAATGGCTAAATCTAGAAAATTATAATTTAGGAAATTTATTTTTTGATTGATGAGTTAACTAAGTTAAACTAACTCATGCAACTTGTCTCATATCAATTCTAAGACTTGAGACTTAGTCACTTGTCCTTTCTCAAATTAACTCACACTAGAAGACGATAAACTTGAACTTCCACTTTTGGAAATTAGTTAAATTCTTCATCACTCATCGTAATTTGTAGGGACTCATCCTAAATCATGTGAATTCATCCTAACTGATAGGGAACTTGAGCATGCTAGGGATAAACTCGTTGTGGTCCCTTTGATTAAGGCACAAATCAAGGAACCCTTCTTCACTACTATTTTCAACACTCCCTCTTAGTGAGGAAGGGATTTTGTAAAACTCCCAAATTATCTCTAAAATGAAAAAAAATACTTTTTGCTAATGCCTTGGTCAAGATATTTTCTATATGCTCCCCTATTCGAATGTACGGTAGCTTCACTATCCCTTTCTACACAAAATCTCTGAAATGGTGATACCTCATCTCGATATGCTTTTAAAAATCATAACACATTGAGTTCTCAAAAAGATTGATGCAACTTTGATTATGATAGTGTATTAAAGTAGGTTCCATCCTCTATTTGGAAAGTCCCACAAGAAACTTCCCCATCCCAATTGTTAGCAACATATTGTTTTCCCTAAATTCAATACTTATGAGTGCTTCTACTAGTTTACTTTTTTTTTTTTTTTATCTTTGACTCCCTTTTTGACCTTTTAGGCCATCATCGCGAGGACCTAGTGCCTAACAGAGTGGCTGAAATACTTCATCTAATGGAATAAGCCTTCTTCCTAGCAGCTAGAGCCAAGATTTCTCAGTTCAATCCCTACGAGGATATCAATTCAAATCCATACCTTATCTCATCTATTCAAGTTCGATTAGACAAATTATTGGAGAATATTCCTAACTTCTCTTCACCCTATGTGTCCACATTCATCCTCCTTGGGATATATTTGAACCTTTATATACTTGTCCATCCTTGAAAGTTAGGCTAGAGAAAGACAAAGAGCTATTGTACCGAGAAACAATTTCTGACCCAATGTTGAAGATGCCACCTGAAATACTCTTCCTGCCTATAGATAATCCTTCCCAATATGCATCTATAAATCCCTTAAGACTCACTCCATATTTTTTGTACCATAATTCATAATCTAATGGGCCTCTAATATATCTCAACACATGATTCGCAACAACCCAATGAACTCTGGTCCGTTCCAACATTAACCGACTCAGATGGTTGATTGAAAAACAAATATCAGGTCATGTGTTGACCATGTACATCAACAACCCTATGAGCTTCATGTATACTATATCTTCCACTCAGTCTACTCTATTAGTTCCACCTTCCTCCAATTTGTGATTAGAGGTGTGGCCATGGCTTGCAATCCTGGATATGAAATCTCTGGAGAATCTCTACAATGTACTTACCTTGTCCCATGATTATCTCACCATCACTCTACCTGACCTCCATGCCAAGGAAATAGTGCATAAACCACATATGCTTCATCTCAAACTCACATGCAAGGTCCTCCTTGAAATATTAGATCAAGATATTTTCTCCTATCAATATAAGGTCGTCAACATAGAGCGCTAAAATGAGTGGAATCCATCCAACCATGATGTAGTATAGGTTAGCATCTTCCTCATTCTTAGTGAAGCCTAATCCTCAAATCTAGTTGTCAATATGAGTGTACCATGCTCTTGGAGCTTGCTTAAGCCCAAAAAGAGCTCTCTTGAGCTTTCACACATGTGTGTCTCTACTGAATAGCTTAAATCCCTCTGGCTGTTCCATATAAATATGCTCCTCAACCACTGCATTTAGGAATGCCATCTTCACATCCATCTGGTGGATCTTCCATCCCATCTGTGATGTAATTACCAAAATATTTTTGATGAATGAATACCATGATACTGGGACAAAAGTATCATCATAGTATATGTCCTTAATCTATGAGAATCCCTTAGCCACAAATCTAGCCTTGAACTTCTCCACACCCCATATGCAACATGTGTCACTCTATACTCCCATCTTGATCTAACTACTGATTTTCCCTCAAATCGCGGCACAATCACCCAAACATAATTCGATGGAGGAATATTCCACTATGGCATTTTTCCAAACTTGCTGAGAATTTTCCTCTTTGTAAGAAGAAGGCTTAGTTTCCACTAACCCTATCATCAGTGCCATATAAACTATTTGAATTTGTGGCCACCTACTCTGCCTAAACATGGTGTTATTTCTCTAAATGATTGGATTAGATCATATGGTTTGGGATCCATTTCATTGATTGATTTTGGTATATACTCCTTGATCTAGTAGTCTTATGAGGGAAAATAGACTATGAAGAAATAGATCCTAGTGGCTATGTGTAATTTCCAACTCTGCTAGGGAGTTTTCCCTTTTTGTTTTGAGATCTTTTCTCTTTTTTCTTGGATCTAGTTTTTTATGTCTTCCCAATTTTATCTGAATAATTATGAGTCATTTTGGGTTGTAGATTTGGTAATTAGACCTTGTTTTTATCTTGTTTCTCATTCATATTTGCAAAAAATTGGTTTCTTCCTCATCTGCATCCACAGGTCAAGCTACAAAGAAACTAAATATTTTCATTGGATGGGTTTCCCATTATACCCCTATGGTTGAAGCCACTTTGAACAACCATATATCCCTGCGGATGGGCTTGTAAGTCCAAAAATATCTTAAGAGATCCTATAGGATTCTACTTTTATATTCAGCCTTGATCTCTAACATCTTTTCTGAACCTAGATCTATTACAGATCTGAGTCACTTGTGCTTGTTTGGGTTGAATTGGTCTTGATTTGGATTTCTTGTTTGGTCTTGTTTGAATTTGGTTTCAATATCAACTCTTTTATCTCTAAGCTACTTCAAACTTGATTGGATTTGTTTCTACTATCATTATTAGCTATTAAGAACTTCATATCTAAATCTGCTATATTTAGTTCATATTGGATTCTTCTTTCCCCATCTCTTTAGGGTTTTCCATGGAAATTTGAGGTGTTTTTAGTTGAGGTTATTGTCCTTGACCTTGGATTCAATTATTTATATTTCGTAGCTGGTTCAGTGGCAGATAGGATATGTTCTTAATTTCAATATCATAATCATCTTTGGTTTATTTCGCCTTTTTTACTTTTTCTTGAGTGATTACTTTTGGTCTCATGTGCTTGTTTTTTCACAAGAGGTGGTACTTTTATTTATGGTTGTGCAAGTTGTAACTTGAGAAGTTTATTTGCATGAGATTTTTTTTTTTTTCATTTCAAATTCATTTTGGTCACTCCCACTAAGTCGTTTCTAGTTGTTCCTGATTCTAGGGTTTTGTTTTGTCCTTTTAGAATATTGCCCCTTGGTAAAGAATTGTGCTACAACCCTAGCTTGTTGACATTACCCTCATTTTTTTCACTTTTGGCTTTGTTGTTGATTGTTTGAGAGTGTTTGTGTCTCTTTTATTCCATGTTTTGATGCTTTTTGAGTGCTTTGCATTCTAGCTTGGGGACTTTTTTGGCATCTTTTTGGATTCATCTTTCTTGGTTTGCATTTTTGATCTAAATTTTTATAACTTTGGGGATTGCATTTTTGGATAACTGAGAGGTCCATTTGGTAGGAATTTTTTTGATGTTAAAAAGCCAAAAGATTCTTTCCCTTTGTTAGACGGGTTTTGTCAAAAGAAGAAAAAAAAATTGCATTTACATATAGTTGCATATAGGGTTTTGACTAACACGAGTCTTTCAACTATCTTATTTCATGCCACTACCCACTTGAGTAACATAAAGACCCTTAAAATAAATCCACTAATAAAATTTACTAGTGCCATTTTTATTTTATTGGCAGTACACCTGCACTAGCTTAGGCTAGGGTTTTGGAGTTAGGAGTGTGAGTAAACTACTCGAAGACCACAAAACTAGCTTACGTTAGGGAGTGAAAATAAACTCTTAGTAGTGTGTTTTGGGAAGCTATTCTAACAAGACAATCACATGTGGTCACACTTGGATTAGGAGAGGTGACATTCCATGGTTCACTTAGTATCAGTTGGTGTAGAATGCAGAATTTGCATCTAGTACAAATGGGGTTACTAGAATTTTACTTTATCCCATGGGGGGCACTTGGGAGGAGAACACTTCAATTTGAGGGATCTCTCAAGGGGGTTTCATACTTTTATAACATGTCTTTCATGCGAATTTGGTTGATGATTGTCCCCCCCATGACATGCTATTGTCTGTGATGACCTTAGTGGTCATTCTTTTAGGGATCATACACAAGTTTCGGGATCATGTCATCTTCTCTATACTCGGGACTTGGACTAACTTCATAGCTAAAAGGGTTTGGAAGAAAGCTACTAGTATAAATACCCCACCACCAATTTCTTCATCTTTGGTTTACATGTGACTACCTTTTAGGGATTTCTTAGTGTGTGTTGTTTGCTCTGAGTCAGTAATTTGGCCTTAGGGTTGTCTGTGCTAACTTGATTTGGTTCAAACATATTTATTCACCCTAGCTAAACCCATTCATCATTACTCACATCAAATCTTAGGTCTACCCCCTGAGAGAGGTGCATTGTTGACTCCTACTCCTAGATTTTATGTTGAGTATGAAGACCCAAATCAACCTCAATTAGTGGATTTTATTCATGGTCCTCTTGGTCGTGGCTTGATATATATCGAGACACTTGTGGATGGTTCTACCTCTCCTATTATTCCACCTTTGACCGACCTATCAGGAACAAATTTACTACAATTGAACCCTGTTATTTCTGCACCTACTTACACATATGTTCATTTTATTTCACTACTAATAGAGGAGGTTAGTTCTTCTTTACCCTCTACATTTGTATTTTTTGCTACTATGACATCATTTCCATGACTAAATATGGTAGTACCTACACCTGCCTATACATGACTCACATCATCTTGGCTCATACCACTTGTCTCTTCTACGACTCCCAAAAATTTCCCTTATGTCTCTGTTCCCATTCCTTCCTCTATTTCATCCATGGGTATCAACCTTAGCCAACCTATAGTATCAATAATATTCACTCCTAGTTTTCTCAACCTTATGTCCTTGTTCCTAACATGGGTATTATTACCCACCATTTTATGGGTGATATACTGAAGAGAAAAAAATTTCCAAGATGGTCCTCACCCGGCAACCAACATCCCCTTGCAACCACCAACTAGCACGTTGTGACACTTCTCTACCACTTGAGCTAGCCATGTGGTCCCTCACCCATCTGTCATGATCATATGTTTGAAGGTGGGACTTCTAAACCTAAAGGTACGCCTTGTCATTTGGTAATTTAGTATTATAGTTTTCTTATCACAAATACTTATCGACATGGATTAATGGGGGGATTCAATGGAAAGAATGGGTAGGTCTATGTTCTTGTCCCCTAGACCTTGTTTGATGTTAACCTTGGACCCTAATCCCATGGGTTCTATTTTAATGACCTTTGGGCTTTGGGGATGGCACTACATGGGAAACCTTAATTTTAGTTGTCTGGTCCCACTCCCTCATCCACATATATCACTCCCTTCCATTCACTATAATCCCATTTCATCATTCTGACCACCTAGGTCCACATAGGGTTAGCCTGCTCTTCCCCTTACCCACACCTTGGGTTAGGCATGGTGTTAAATTTTCAAATTTTTCTATGTTGTATCAATTACTTTAGCCCAATTTATCTTTTCATTAATAATGCATCCAATTATTAGTAGCAAAATCAATCACAAGCGTAATTGAGGAGACAACAGATTGGTCCAAGACTAGGGAAAAACCCCACTAGGGGGAAGCCCTTTGAAATCTTCTTCTATAATAGATCATCATAAAAATATTTCAGCAGAGAGTACAATGAGCCCAATAAATATAATTTAGAGCAGATAACAATAAATCAAATCTACAAATCTACATATTTGTTATAACAACAGAGAAACCCAAATCTACCATATCACTAAATCCATCTGATGTCAAGATGTCAAAACCCTAGATCTAAACTAGGTTGCCCTCATCAACACTATCTGTGAGCGACTTAAGCTTCCGGTTCGACCTCATGAATACAGTGTGCAAGTGACTATTGAGCCTCAAAATTACTCTTTCCCTAACAACTCTTCTCATTCCTTTTCTTTGTTTTTCCATTAGAAAGATGCATTCTCATCATCAATGACCAGTATATACTGTCTTGAGGAGAAGATTTAGTGATTTAGATGTTATACTTTTATGTTTTGCTGTTTGAATAAACTTTTGTATATTAGCTATGGAACACAACCTATTCTGCAGCTAATCAACTGTTCCGTAGCTACCTTCATGCTCTTACAGGTTCCAGGTGTCAGAAGGAGAAAATAACTACATGGGCAGCTTAGAAATCATCGTGACATGGACCCTGTCCTATTCACTTAGCCCGGGTCAACAAAGAAGATGGCATAAGACTATAGCTAATGGATAAGTCAAACACAAAGACCGAAGGTAACAAGACTCTATTTTGTGGTTAATTAACACGTTTCACAGTGATGGGAAGCGTTATTAGGAACAACTACCTATACCTACAGACTCCAACAACCACCTGTACAACTGAATCCAACAGCCACCATGTCTTGGATTTATGTCTCCAGCAGTCGAGGAAGAAATTCTGCATATCTGTCTTCTACCTGTTTGGCTGTAGCATGTTTTTCTCCACAAACAATTATATAATTTTTATTGTGAAACCGAAGTTCTAGACTCTGTAATTTCTGGGAATTTTGTGTCCCTATTTTAATATGAAGGCCACATGTTTTATGAAAATTTGAAGGAGTTTTCTTGGATTTGATTGAGCAAGCATAACCTAATCAGTTGCAGAGGGCCCCTACACTGAAGAAGGTTTCATATCATTTTATTTTTCTTCTTTTTATTAACTGTAAATTCATCATTTTCTTTCACAGTTTTTATAATCATTTTCTTACTAACAATGTTTATAATGCAATTTTCATCATTTTCTTATTAATAGTGTTCATAATTTAGAGTAGCTTCCATTTGCTTGATATCTTTTTAGTTTTTATCAGTAGTTTAGAAGATATAACTCAATGGTGTGATCTTGTTTCTTCAATTAAAAACTAATCCTGTTTTAGGATGAAAGTAGGATTGAAGAATGATAAGGATACACTGTTGAATAGTTACTTCATTCACTGTTTTTCTAGTTTAAATTATCAATTAAACTGAACAGTGTCATTTACTGTCTTTGCCATTTCATTTTTAGTTTACTATCTCATGTTGTTAATGAATGTTTATGGAAAACCCTCCAAGCTGATAATTCATCCTTAACTAAGTGGTTGAACATTTCATTTATGCAATGAGTTATTTATGCATCTCTGTAATTGTTTTCTCTTATATTAATGAAGAAAAGAATTCCTCAAATGTCATCCTAAGGAGACTTTCTCTCAAAATTGAGAGGCAGAGTAATTAAGTATTTCATTTAGTTTTATTTCTGTAATTAGTTAGACACCAGTTGCAAATTTCACTTTCAATTTTAAATTCATGATTTGGAAATAATGGTAAAGCAGGAATAGAAACTCTGTTTTCATTTTCTTCTTAGCTTTGCTTCCAAGTCTTTCTAAGCTCTATTTTCATTTTTATATTTTGAGCAATATTTACGAAAGTTAGATTTAAGTTCTAAGAATTACATTGTAAATCATTAGGAATTAAAAGACCAAAAACCCCCTAGAACAACATAAAACACAAAAACAATGAAGTAAGAAGGGTTAGCCAGCACAAATAGTGCACTACACTTCATCAGTTTACGATACCCGGATTGATAATTTATGTAGAGAAATCTAGGACACTAAATTGACCAAACAATGACCGTTGTTAGCACTTAAATCTGCCTTAGGTTGAAGGAAGGCAAAATTCAGGGTAACCACAAACCACACTCAGTCTAGTAGCTAGCCCTACCAGAAAAGGAGAGGGCTCTCTCCGAGCCACGCTCAGTGAATAGATAAACAATATGGTCTGAGATGACTTGCAATGAAATATTGATTTTAGGCTAGTAAATAAATATGGATACAAGAAGCAAATTTTTATAAATGACTGAATTTCTGGGATGTATGGGACCAACGAGCAGCAATGAGCAGAGAATTTAACACAAAGGCACAAATTATTTCATGACGCAAGACAGACAGAAAGTCTAGCAATTAAATTTGAAGTAATGTGGAACGGAAAGATTGTTTAGGAGGGTGAAAAGGGCATAAACACATGAATCCTTTTCAACAGAAGAAGAACACTTAACGTGAAACTTTCCCATAGGCAGAGCAATAAACATGAATTCTACCTTATCTTACTTATAAAATTACACTGAAATGAATATGAATGAACCGTGAAACATAACGAAATACATATGAAACATAAAGAGAACACATTTGCTACACTCAC
>APFE031166356.1:122302-134884 GCA_000404065.3 Pinus taeda | reverse complement strand
CACTCACACCACATGAATCTCATGAACCAGAGCTGCTGCCTTTCATTAATTCTCTGTCAAAATATACAATGAAGAACTGAGTTTCTCTCCCACAGTCTCCCAGAAATTACAACCAACCCTTTGCAAATGGTTTGCATACAATAAATAGACTATGCCATGGAGAATAGAACGACCATGAGTTGGGGAGTTTTTCAAATCATTACAAAGTGGAAGTGGAAAGCCAACCATTAGTGACAGGTGCAGCATTACAAAAATGAAAAATGGATTGGGTGACTACTCGCCTTCCTTTGCCACTTGGACAGAAGTCAACCTTTAGTGGAAATACTTTAAACTTTGCCTTAGGTGCCGAAAAAAGTCTAGTGTAAATGAGCGGGCCCACTTGGAGAAAGACGCGAATCGAAATGTCGCGGACCGGAAGTGATTTTGGCCTTTTTCTCTATATGTACCGCACCCAAAGCTATATATGTCGCACCACTTTGGAGGCGATTTTGAGGTACCTTCTAGAGTCCAAATTGTACCCAAGTGTACTTGTTAGAAAGCCCTTCCTGTCTACTTTCCAACCCAAGTGGAATTTCTGAATTTGGTGCTCATTTGCCCCTCCAAAACTTCATTCTCCCAAGGCTGCTTCCTGTGTGTCAAAATAGGGGCAGAGAGGTCATTTTTGAGTGTTTTTTATCTCTTGGGGACTCAAAACTTGCCCAAACTTCTTGTCCATGCGCCAGCAATCATGATTTTTTATGTTGAATACAAAAATGCAAACCATTTGTGATTTGGATAAAAACCCTGTGTTGTGCCCAAAAATTTGTCATGTGACCAAAATTGTCCCAAAGTTTTTGAAATTTGGGCTGGAGATCCTCTATGAAGTGTTATGCTGGGCCACAGAGGCTTCAACCAAGATTCAAAGTCAATCTTTCTCTTTTTGTCTCTTTTGTCTCTTTATCACTTTGCTCAATTTCGTCTTCAAACTCCTTATCTGAGCCTTTCAACTCATGTTCCATGCCCTGTAGTGATAAACCATCCACCTCAATATGGTTTTGTCCTTGTTGGCCTTCTCTAACTATCTCTCAAGGTGGATGTTGATACGCTCGAGCCAAGACTCTCGGTCATTGTTAATCTCTTGCTCTAATGGAGTGAGCTCAATCCTCCTATGTTGGGAAGCTTGGCGATTCTCACGGATGTTTTGCAGCTCCATGATCTCATGCTAGTCTTCAAGCTGTTTGTTCCTCTACTCCAAATACCTAATAATCCACTTAGCCCTCTCCAAATTGAGAGACAAGGCTTGGATCTCCGTTTGCTACTCCTGGATGGTCCTCCTAAGCTTGACTCTCTCCACATCTATATCATCATCATGAATGAGGATGAAGTCGGCCTCTTGTTCACCTGATGGCCCCTCATCATGCATGGGCCTCTTGCCCTTGTCCTGTACCTGTGTTTCCGATGTCGGAAGCGAGGCCCCTTCCACCCCGGGTGGAGATAACACTCGCTTTGCTGCTGCAAACAAATGTCTACTGTCTCTCTGATAAGTGATGAATACTGGCATAGTAGTGGTCTCATGGTGCTCATACTAATGAGAAGGACCACTTATCTCATGTTCAACCTCTGACAATACCTGTGAAGTGCTGAAGAGGTCACGGGAGACGAAATCATCCCAAGTAATGCCCTACAATCCCAACTGATGAACCACCAAAATCTTAATAAGAGCAAAGTGATAAACACTGTTAAGTTGCTGCTGAGGGGTCTTGTGCTGCATGAAGGTGTTCATCCTCTCTATGTTCATGCAAATGAAATATGGGATGTTCATCATCCGTACCCTGGTAAAGTGCATGAGCAACCTAATGTGATAGGCATATAAATGAGAGAAACTCCCCTCACAGCTGAAATATTTCATGATCAACTTCATGAGTGGAGCATATTCATCTTTCAAATATCGGAATGGAAAGACTCTTTGGAGCTGCCTCAAGAAACTGGCCTTAATGTAAGGCTCATAGTGCTGGCGATCAACCTTCTGTTTCTTGTGCCATTGTTCGCCAACGTTCGATATGTCGGTTGCTAATGAGACAGTTTCAGGTATCAGTGTGAAGGTGACCTCGGCTAAGATAGAGTGATCTCCATGTAGGTGAAGCACAAAAAGACAGGCAAACTCATGATGAACTCGAACACTAGCCACCTTTTGACAAAACTCCAAACATGACAAATGCTGGAAACATGACATAGCAAGAGGGCAGGCCTGCAATTCTGTGAGGGTAGTTGGCTCATCCCTAACATGTTTGCCACCTTTGTGATGTCTTCGGGGAGCCTGTTCTTCCGAGGATAAATCACTTTGTGTTTCCATCTCATACTCCGATGAATGCTCAGATGCCATGACTGTTGTATGTGTACTGTGCTTGGACTGCCCTTTGATGATGGTATGCAACTAGGTGTTGTTGTGATATCTACCCCCAAGGGGAACAATGCAAAAAGGGAGTGTTAGGAAGGGGAATAATATGATGGGAATAGGGGTTATGGGGGGAAATTTTGTTCAAGGATATGTAGGAGGGTTTGGGGATTTTATAAGGTAGGGTTTTGGGGTTTACATTGACAAATGAGTGGAGGGGATAGGGAATAGGGTTTAGTACTTTTTTAGGGTAGGGAAAATAGGGAAAAATGGGATAGGGGGAAAGGGAAAAATGGAAATAAGGGAAAAAATGAGAGGTGAAAGAGGAGCCTTGGCATCAATACAACAAGTTTGCAACCCTAGCAACAATGGTTTTGATGATTTCAAGTGGTATGGTTTATGAGCTTTTATTGCAACTATCAACAGCCATAAACCATCATCATATCCACAAAATTTGATGAGCAAGCAAGTTGTAGACCCTACCTAGCAATTGGAAGTGATTCAAGGCGATTTGATGCAAATTTGGCACAAATTCGGGCCTTGGTGGGTGTGCGCCGCGCAACAAAACCCAGTGCGCCGCACTCTGTATATGCGTCGTGCCCGTGTATTTCCACCACTGTGGGGTCACACTCTGTGTGCCGCGCTCCCTATGTGCATTGTACCCCTCTGTGTGTGCGCCACGATCTGGAAAACACCTCCAAACTCACCTAAAACGCGTGCTTTGCTCTCCCAATCACTTTGCTATGATTCTCTCTATCCTTGGTTTGCACAATGACTTTGTTTCTTTTGGGAATCCTTTATAAATACATTTGGAGTCATGGGTTTAATTTTTGTTTCTTCAAAACCCACTTTGATAATGTTTTTATTTTGGCCCTTTTTCTTGATTTAATGCAACACTGAATTTCACTTTTCCCTTTGAATTTTTAGCTAGAATGATGAAATTCTTGGCACTTTTTGCAGGGGTCGCATGACATGGCATTTGGCCAAGGAAACCATAACTATGCCTGAAGAGATCAATTGGAGACTTTTTTGAAAATTATCACAAATGACACACTGTTTGACTTTTCTTCAAAACAAAGTTTTGAAGAATAGTCGTAATCTGTCAACATGACGATGAAGATCTTTGAATCACAATTTTGTAATAGCCTCCCTCTGGCCTACATGGCTTTATTGAACCTGGTTGAAGACCAAATTGACTAATCCCTAGACCTAATTACTGAAAATGACTCTCATCCATTAAATGATCGAACATTGATTGTCATGGAATTTAGTGAACATTGACAAAAGAACTAAGCCAACAGGCGCCAGACATGAGGGGAAATGACTAACATGACCTTTTCTCCCAGATTATGGCATGCCCCTAGCAGAATGCAGCTGAGTGAATGGAGCAGGACTCCTAAAAATGAAATGCAGAAAGAGTTTTGATCTCTGACAGAGGACTGACAAGACCGACTCTAACATTGGCTCCAATGGGGGATGGTAGCTCCTTGGAGGTGCCAAGAACAAGAAATCTCTAGAAGAGCTAGACAGTGCCTTCATCCATTGGGCTATGGAGTCATTATTTCGACAAACAACACAAGACTCTGACTATTTATGAAACTGAAATGACCAAAAAAAATTAACTCAAACTTGACATTGAAATGACTTGAAGACTAACTTGACAAACTCTAACCAAACTGAAATAAAATGGTATTTGAAGTGACAGTGGAAGTAGCATCAATAACTCAGAATTGGTACCGCTTGAGCAGCCGACCATTGATCGGGCCTCCTGGATAATCTTCCCCGTTCATTCCCTTCAGAAGAAAGGCATTCTGACCCCGATATGCTGCAATCTTGAAAGGACCTTTCCAAAGGTTCTCGAACTTACCATGTTTACCTTTTTCCTCATCCCTTGCATCCCACTTCAGCACCACATCATCCAATTGAAATTTGTCCGCCTTTGCTTTTCTGTCATAAATTTTCTTAATCTTCTCCTGCAACTTGGATGTGTTCTGGAAGACTTCTTCTCTGGTCTGCTGCAAGTGGACCATTTGATTCAACCTTCTCTGCATAGGATCGTCTTCACTGCCAGCCTCTTGAAGAAGTTTGACTACTGGGGCTGCGAGAGAGGTAGGAAACACTGTATCAACTCCATAAACAAGCTCAAAAGGTGACATACCAATGGATTTCTTCTGATTGACCCGCTTTGCCTAAAGTGCATTGACGAACCTCTTATGCCAACTCTTCTTGTTTATTTCCAGCAGCTTCTTGATGATGTTGACTAATGATTTATTCGAAGACTCCGCCAATCCATTGCCTTGCAGATGATAGGCAGTTGAGTGACCCAAAATGATGTGATATTTATGACAAAACTCTACCATCCTTTTTGATTTGAAGCTACTGCGTTATCAGTGATCAACTTACTCGGGAAACCAAAGCGAGACAAGATGTTATTTTCAAGGAATGAAATAATTACCGCATCTGTAGCTTGTCTAGTGGGAATTGCTTCGATCCATTTCGTGAAATAATCTGTCGCTGTGAGGATCCATATATGCTGACCGAAAGAAGCGGGATGAATTTAACCATTGAAATCCAACCCCCATTGTTGAAAAGGGGCACTCACCTCGATAGGCTTACGTGGTAAAGGCTGTAACTTCTGCCTTCCTTCAAAAATCTGACACTTATGACAGCTCTTAACCATCTTATATACATTAGCAAACAATGTCGGCCAATACTATCCCGCTCTCAGGACTTTATTTGTTGTTGATTTCTGACAAAGGTGACCACCACAGTCTCCCTCGTGGCAATCCTCCATGACCTTCTTTGCTTCTTTTTCCACCAAGCAATTTAACAGAACGCCACCAAGATCTTTCCAATATAGTGTAGAATTTAGAATGCAAAACTTGACAGCCTTCAATTTGAGTGTTCTAACTTTGTTTCTAGGCATGTCGGGTGGTGGTGACAAATTTTTAAGTACATATATGATATCTGAATACCACGGAGAAAGAGAAAACATTTCAGATACCTGAATTGATGATCCTTCCTCATTCTCATCGGACATAGTAGCGATCAGATTTATGTCTAAGGCGTGCAAGTTTGACTTGGCCATTAACTTTGCCCCTCCCTGTCCTTTAACAAGCTTTGTGGGCTTTATTACCACATCATATTCCAACAATGATGCAATCCACTTGCCTCGTCTTCCTTCCAGATCAGTCTGCACTAAAACATCTTTGACAGCAGTGTTAGGAACATAGGCTAAAATATGAGAATGCAGAATATATACCCGAAAATATTTCAATGCTTTCACAAGTTCAAGGGCTTGCTTCTCAATGATGTTGTATTTTAAGGCTGCATCTCTTATAGCTCTGCTGAAGAATGCAATGGTTCTTTCATGATCATCTCTTTTTTGCAATAACACAGCTACCATAGTATGCTCCGAAGCAAATGAAAACAATATGAAATCCTGAGTGTAGTCCGGGCTGACTAGATCTGGAGCTGAAGAAAGAGCCAATTTGACTAAATTGAAAGATTTTACGGCCTCCTCCGTCCATTTGACTTGGAAGTCCTTCTTAAGCATGTTTGTAATCTCTCTTAGGTGCTCAACAATATTAGGTACAAAGCGGCATAGAAAATTCATTTTACCATTAAAAGATTGAATCTCTTTCTTATTCCGGGGCAGATCGATTTGCTAAATCGCTTGCACACGTGCTGGGTCAATACAAATGTCATATTTTGAGATAATGTGCCCGAGTAGTTTTCCTTCCTCCATGGCGAACAAGCTCTTTTTCGGATTCAGTTACAGGCCATATTTTCTGCACTTTTGAAAGACAGTTTTTTGATGGTACATGTGTTCTTCATCAGATTTGGAAAACACCATCAAATCATCTAGGTACACCACCAAAAAGACATCCTTCTCATTTGAAAAAGCCAAGTCCATTGCACGCTGAAATGTGGCACCCGCGTTCTTCAATTCGAAAGGCATTTTAGCGTAATGAAAGGTTCCCCATGGAGTGGTGAACGTTGTCTTGTCTCAGTCATCTTCATGGACAGAAACTTGGTTATATCCAGAATAACCATCAAGTAGTGACATACGAGATGCTCCCACTACTCGCTGAAGTATATGGTCCATTTTGGGTAGTGGATAGTTATCTTTCAACGAAACTTTTTGAGATTTCTAAAATTCAATGCACAAGTGAATCTCACATGTCTTCTTTCGTACGGGCACCAAATTAGAGATCCAATCCAAAAATCTGATGGGAACAATGATTCCTGATTTGTACAACCTATTTATCTCCTTTTCAATTGATGGTAGCAGCTTTGGATTTAGCCTCCTCAACTTCTATATGAAAGGTTTCTGATTGGGCTTAATGGGTATAGTGTGCTGAATTATATTGGTATCATATGTCTTTAAGTCAGAATAGTCCCAAGCAAACACATCTGCAAATGAAGACAACAAACTGATATATTTGTCCTTTGTCCTTTGTGGCAATGCTTTAGACAGTTTTACCGTTTTAGGATTAGCAGTTGTTCCGACATTGACCTCTTCCACACCCTTCTCTGTTGGCTGCAATGTTGGTTTGTGGGCTACATCATCTTGATCAAAGAGTTATTCTAAAGGTATCAAACCTTTAGGAATAATGTTATTCTTTAGCTGCAACACGTCCATTTCACTGATCTGCACATCATTTGTACTATTACCTTTATCATCGTCATTTTCTACATCAATTGAGGTTTCTTTGAACTTACCTTTGTTTTACATAAAATCATCAATCTCCTCATCATCTTGGAAAACTTGCCAATATCTCTGATTGTCCGGGATGGTCGGACGATGTTTGACATAGATTTTGAATTTATCGCTGGAGTTCATTGGGATCTCCAAACTACTTGCTGCCTTAGCTATAGTATCAACAATGCTATTTTGTATACAAGGCACACATGTTAAGGTGTATTCTGAAAATAATTTTAGGATGTCTAGGACTACATTCTGATAAGCCCGCATCCGAGGATGCTTTGCTTGATATTTGCCTCTTCCCTGCTTAATCCCCAATTCGGAGTCGCCATATACTACAATCCTCTTTGCATTCAACTTTCTTAGAATCTTTAGGCCAACAATCAGAGCTTCATACTCAACTTCATTGTTTGAACAATCAAAAGACAACTTGTAAGAGCATACCCACACGTTACTAGGTACCTTGTTCAGGGTGGAGAAAGGACTGCGTACCCAAATCCCAATTCCAGCACCATCATTTCCCACTGCTCCATCGAAATCCATGGTCCACAAACCTTCTTCCTCCTCTTGCAAGTGTTGAAAATCTGTTTGTTGTGCTTTGTCTGCTTGTTGTCCATTACTTTTAGCTGATCGCTCAATGATGTTCTGTTGTTCTTGTCCTTCTCTCTTTAAAACTCCTCTAAAATTTTCTATTATTTCCGGAATATCATCTACTTCTACTAACTGACTATCGATATCATTGAAACTATCAGAATACAAAACAAAAGAATCTAAATCTGTATGTACATAATTAATCGGATGATTTATTGGTTTCTCCTTTCTTGTAATCATGTATTTCATTTTTTGTTCCCGATACAATTTCCTCATTAGCCAAACACCAGAATCGTTGCATAGGAGAAATCTAGTTATAGTGTCCCTTTCAATTTCACTACCCAAGACCTCGAAAGAAGCATGCCAAACCTGGGAGGAATATTTGCTACAACAATATCCATCAAAACATTCTTCATTGGGAGTTGATCCAGACTCACAACCATGTCTTTGATGAGCCCGATACGTCTTACTCGGCTGGAATCAAATGAATAGAGATCATGGTATTGCCGGGTGATGTCCAGACCCTGCTTATCCATGATAGCCTTGAGCATGAGATTGTGAGAAGCTCTGGAATCGAACATGGCATTATGTAACACACAATCATGCAATCTTAAACTGATATAAAAAGGTGGCACATCACTATCAGGAGACTCACCCTTTGATGCTGACCCAAAAATCATTTCGGGTTGATCATCTTCGACATTCACCATGTCGGACATTGGGTCCAAATTCAAAATTTTAGATACTTGCCCTTTATAACTATTGTTCCTCACTATTTCAGTCAAGGGAATGGATACCTTCAATTTAGAAATTTCATTCTCTAAATTAAAAGCGGGGATCTTTTCTACCTCTTTGACTGGGATTTCTTTCCTTTCCTTTTCTTTCGATGCAATTGGTTGATTTGGTTGTTCTGCTGATGGTGATTTGCTGCTATCCGGACCAACCGCCTCCTTTCCTTTCCTTTGTGTAACTGATGAATCATTCTTTGATGCCTCAGCGTCCTTCCTCTTCTGAATTGGTTTAACCGGCAGATCTCTGTTTCTAAGTGAATATCACTGCTGCTGGGAAGACAGATCATTCATATAGCCTCTTTGGTACTCATCTGATTCTTCCTCCAAAACGGTGTCATTTTCTAGAATGAAATCTGCATCTTTGTGTACAGCTGAACTTTCTGCATACTCCTCATCCTCGGTGATATAAATAGGCAAATCATCAGGAGTAAAGAGGTGGTTTTCTTCACCTATTATATTCACGTCCTCATCTGACTCCAGTCCATGGACAAAATTTTGCTACAAAGGTGGCTGTATTGGTTGTTGTGATGTCTGCTCTTGGGCTCATTGATCTCTCTGCCTTATTCTATATTGTGGCTGTTGCTGGCCACGGGAGTTAGGATTTCTAACGTGTGGCTCAGGTTTGTCAAGTTTCACCCTTTTAAGCATCTACTCTACCTTCCAGAGTAGTTGATCTACTGAGGAAGATTCTTCTTTTACGTTGACCTTTTTTTCTGCCTTTGCTCTAGCCCTCTTGGTCAGCATATTTGCTTCAATGCTGACCGCTATCTTCTACATGTCTTCCATTGTGGCCGGTTCTCTCTCTCTTAATTGATAAGCCATGTCAGCATTAAAACCATCTGGAAACTTCACCATGGCTAGCCCCAGAGGTGGCCTTAGATGATCGGGAATTTCATTATAAACAGAATTGAATCTAATGCAGTAGTCTTGGACCGACTCACCAGTGTTTCGTTTGATTTGCTCATATTCAGCCAGAATTTGAAGAGGATTCTTTTTCACTTCCGAAACATTTGAAAATTGTCTTTGTAGGTCGGCCAAGGTAGCGGTACGTGCAGCCGGCAAACCTCTGAACCATTTCCTCACTTCACCTACAAATGTCTGTACAAAGAGTCTCATTGCAACATTCTTTGCATTGAACTCGTGAAGTTCATATAAATCTGCCATTCTGTCCACATGTTGCTGAGGAGTAATGCTGTTAGGAGTGCCATCAAAAAATGGGATTTTGCTTTGATAATCTGCGGGCATATCATCTAAAACTTGAGGCAAAACAAGAGGTGAAAAACGAGCAGCCATCACTCTTGGTGGTTTTGGCCCTGGAGGTGTTGGCGAAGTGTGGGCAGTTTGTAGGGGGCTAGCAACTGGAGTTTGAAGTTGTGCTACAATGTAATTATTAATTGAACAGTTAGCCCTTTCCATTTCCAAGTCTACAAGAAACTGCGGATTGGGGACAGTAGAGTCAACCGCCCTTTCGGATTTGGTCTTGAACAATGATATTTTGAACTGCTCATTAAAATCTAGCTCTTCAAGATACTCAAAAATGTCAGGGCATGAATGGGATTTGAACATGGGAGATATAGAGCTCTCTTGACGGCAAATTCTTGGAATCAAATTGAGATTTATGTAGATGTGCGGAGGATCTGGATCTGGATTAGCTCTAGTATATCTTCTAGAAGCCAGCTTGTTATTAAGAAAAATCAAAGGACACAACCAACTTGCTCAGCCTATCAAATCCTAAAATTATCATCTGGAAGCTTAGAATTATCAAGAAGTAAGGGGAGTAATTTCGTTGTCCCCATTGGAGTCGCCACTATGTTAGCACCTAAATCTACCTTAGGCTGAAGGAAGGCAAAATTCAGGGTAACCACAAACCACGCTCAGTCTGGTAGCTAGCCCTACCAGAATAGGAGAGGGCTCTCTCCGAGTCACGCTCAGTGAATAGATAAACAATATGGTCTGAGATGACTTGCAGTGAAATATTGATTTTAGGCTAGTAAATAAATATGGATACAAGAAGCAAATTTTTATAAATGACTGAATTTCTGGGATGTATGGGACCAATGAGCAGCAATGAGCAGAGAATTTAACACAAAGGCACAAATTATTTCATGACGCAAGACAGACAGAAAGTCTAGCAATTAAATTTGAAGTAATGTGGAACGGAAAGATTGTTTAGGAGGGTGAAAAGGGCATAAACACATGAATCCTTTTCAACAGAAGAAGAACACTTAACGTGAAACTTTCCCATAGGCAGAGAAATAAACATGAATTCTACCTTATCTTACTTAGAAATTTACAGTGAAATGAATATGAATGAACCGTGAAACATAACGAAATACATATGAAACAAAAAGAGAACACATTTGCTACACTCACACCACATGAATCTCATGAACCAGATCCACTACCTTTCATTAATTCTCTGTCAAAATATACAATGAAGAACTAAGTTTCTCTCCCACAGTCTCCCATAAATTACAACCAATCCTTTGCAAATGGTTTGCATACAATAAATAGACTATTCCATGGGGAAATAGAACGACCAAGAGTTGGGGAGTTTTTCAAATCATTTCAAAGTGGAAGTGGAAAGCCAACCATTAGTGACAGGTGCAGCATTACAAAATGAAAAATGGCTTGGGTGACTGCTCTCCTTCCGTTGCCACTTGGATAGAAGCCAACCTTTAGTGGAAATACTTTAAACTTTTCCTTAGGTGCCGAAAAAAGTGTAGTGTAAATGAGCAGGCCCACTTGGAGAAAGTCGTGAATCGAAATGTCGCAGAGCGGAAGTGATTTTGGCCTTTTTCTCTATATGCGTCGTGCCCAAATCTATATGCACCACGCCACTTTGGAGGCGATTTTTAGGTACCTGCTGGAGTCCAAATTATGCCCAAGTGTGATTGTTGGAAATCCCTACCTATCTACTTTCCAACCCAAGTGGAATTTCTAATGTGGTGCTCATTTTCCCCTCGAAAACTTCATTCTCCCAAGACTGCTTCCTGTGTGTCAAAATAGGGGCAGAGAGGTCATTGTTTGAGTGTTTTTGACCTGCTGGGGACCCAAAACTTGCCCAAACTTCTTGTCCATGCACCACCAGTCATGAGTTTTTATGTTGAATCCAAAAATGCAAACCATTTGTGATTTGGAGCTCCCAATCCTAAGCGCTGCGCCAAAGGGAGAAAAACCCTATGTTGTGCCCAAAAATTTGTCATGTGACAAAACCTGTCCCAAATTTTTTGAAATTTGGGTTGGAGATTCTCTATGAAGTGCTATGATGGGCCACAGAGGCTTTAGCCAAGATTCGAAGCTTATCTTGCTCTTTTTGCCTCTTTTGTCTCTTTTTCGCTTTTCTCAATTTCGTCTTCAAACTCCTTATCCGAGCCTTTGAACTCATGTTCCGTGCCCTATAGTGATAAACCATCCACCTCAATATGGTTTTGTCCTTGTCAGCCTTCTCTAACAGTCTCTCAAGGTGGATGTTGATACACTCGAGCCAAGACTCTCGATCATTGTTAATCTCTTGCTCTAATGGAGTGAGCTCAATCCTCCTATGTTGGGTAGCTTGGCGATTCTCACGCATGTTTTGTAGCTCCACGATCTCATGCAGGTCTTCTAGCTGTTTGTTCCTCTGCTCCAAATACTTGATAATCCACTTAACCCTCTCCAAATTGAGAGACAAGGCTTGGATCTCTGTTTGCTACTCCTGGATGGTCCTCCTAAGCCTGGCACTCTCCACATCTATATCATCGTCATGAATGAGGATGAAGTCAGCCTCTTTTTCACCTGATGGCCCCTCGTCATGCATGGGCCTCTCACCCTTGTCATGTACCTGTGTTTCCGATGTCGGAAGCGAGGCCCCTTCCACCCCGGGTGGAGATAACACTCGCTTTTCTGCTGCAAACAAATGTCTACTGCCTCTCTGATAGGTGATGAATACTGGCATAGTAGTGGTCTCATGGTGCTCATACTAATGAGAAGGACCACCTATCTCATGTTCAACCTCTGACAATACCTGTGAAGTGCTGAAGAGGTCATGGGAGATGAAATCATCCCAAGTAATGCCCTGCAATCCCAACTGATGAACCACCAAAATCTTAATAAGAGCAAAGTGATAAACACTGTTA
>APFE031166356.1:46277-122282 GCA_000404065.3 Pinus taeda | reverse complement strand
CACTGTTAAGTTGCTGCTGAGGGGTCTTGTGTTGCATGAAGGTGTTCATCCTCTCTATGTTCCTGCAAATGAAATATGGGATGTTCATCATCCGTACCCTGGTAAAGTGCATGAGCAACCTAATGTGATAGGCATATAAATGAGAGAAACTCCCCTCACAGCTGAAATATTTCATGATCAACTTCATGAGTGGAGCATATTCATCTTTCAAATATCGAAATGGAAAGACTCTTTGGAGCTGCCTCAAGAAACTGGCCTTAATGTAAGGCTCATAGTGCTCGCGATCAACCTTCTGTTTCTTGTGCCATTGTTCGCCAACGTTTGATATGTCGGTTGCTAATGAGACAGTTTCAGGCATCAGTGTGAAGGTGACCCCGGCTAAGATAGCGATCTCCATGTAGGTGAAGCACAAAAAGACAGGCAAACTCATGATGAACTCGAACACTAGCCACCTTTTGACAAAACTCCAAACATGACAAATGCTGGAAACATGACATAGCAAGAGGGCAGGCCTACAATTCTGTGAGGGTAGTTGGCTCATCCCTAACATGTTTGCCACCTTTGTGATGTCTTCGGGGAGCTTGTTTTTCTGAGGATGAATCACTTTGTGTTTCCATCTCATACTCCGATTAATGCTCAGATGCCATGACTATTGTATGTGTACTGTGCTTGGACTGCCCTTTGATGATGGTATGCAACTAGGTGTTGTTGTGATATCTACCACCAAGGGGAACAATGCAAAAAGGGAGTATTAGGAAGGGGAATAATATGATGGGAATAGGGGTTATGGGGGGAAATTTTGTTCAGGGATATGTAGGAGGGTTTGGGGATTTTATAAGGTTGGGGTTTTGGGGTTTACATTGACAAATGAGTGGAGGGGATAGGGAATAGGGTTTAGTACTGTTTTAGGGTAGGGAAAATAAGGAAAAATGGGATAGGGGGAAAGGGAAAAATCAAAAGAAGGGGAAAATGAGAGGTGAAAGAGGAGCCTTGGCATCAATACAACAAGTTTGCAACCCTAGCAACAATGGTTTTGACGATTTCAAGTGGTAGGGTTTATGAGTTTTCATTGCAACTATCAATGACCATAAACCATCATCATATCCACAAAATTTGATGAGCAAGCAAGTTGTAGACCCTACCTAGCAATTGGAAGTGATTCAAGGCGATTTGATGCAAATTTGGCACAAATTCGGGCCTTGGTGGGTGTGCGTCGCGCTCTATATATGTGTCGCACCCGTGTGTTTCCACCACTGTGGGATCGCGCTCTGTGTGTCGCACTCCCTATGTGCGTCACACCCCTCTGTGTGTGCACTGCGCTCTGGAAAACATCTCCAAACTCACCTAAAATGCGTGCTTTGCTCTCCCAATCACTTTGCTATGATTCTCTCTATCCTTGGTTTGCAAAATGACTTTTCTTCTTGTGGGAATCCTTTATAAAGACATTTGGAGTCATGGGTTTAATTTTTGTTTCTTCAAAATCCACTTTGATAATGTTTTTATTTTGGCTCTTTTTCCTGATTTAATGCAACACTGAATTTCACTTTTCCCTTTGAATGTTTAGCTAGAATGATGAAATTTTTGGCACTTTTTGTAGGGGTCACATGACATGGCATTTGGCCAAGGAAACCATAATTGTGCTTGAAGAGATCAACTGGATATTTTTTTCAAAATTGTCATAAATGACACACTGTTTGACTTTTCTTCAAAATAGAGTTTTGAAGAATAGTCGTAATCTGTCAACATGACGATGAAAATCTTTGAATCACAACTTTGTAAGGGCCTCCCTCTGGCCTGCATGGCTTTATTGAACCTGATTGAAGACAAAATTGACTAATCCCTAGACCTAATGACTGAAAATGACTCTCATCCATTAAAAGATCGAACATTGACTGTCATGGACTTTAGTGAACATTGACAAAAGACCTAAGCTAGCAGGCGCCAAACATGAGGGGAAATGACTAACATGACCTTTTCCGTCAGATTATGGCATGCCCCTAGTGGAATGTAGCTGAGTGAATGGAGCGGGACTCCTCAAAATGAAATGCAGAAATAGTTTTGATCTCTGACGGAGGACTGACAAGACCGACTCTAATAACCGTAACTGCATAGTCGTAACTAGGAGGTCTCTATGCATACGACTTTGGCACTGAACTGTAGAGACCCAAAGTTGCTCCCTTATCAAGTTGTGTGAGTGACTAGAGACTGAAAGTCCCACCCTGGCTAAGTTGTGTGAGCGAATATGACGACAGGGTCACTCTCACGGCTACGTGGTGCAAGCGACTGGGGACCAGATCCTTCTGATATACCTCTAAACCTAGAATCAATCTCTTTAAACTATCTCCAAGTGGAGAGCCAAAGTTTCTATCTTGCCTACTTTATGCCTGTGACTGTGGTGCAGGTAAATTCTTAGTACAGACATAAACAATTCCTCTAGCTTGAGAGAGTGGGTCTAGCCACAAACAAAAAATATATGGAAAATCTCCTTAAGCTAGAATCAATTAAGAGGGTCTACCTCTTAGAATGCTATTCCACTTGGTGATGATCTTGCTTCCTCACTCCAGCTATCTTCCGTTTCCTTCCTTTGAATACCTGAAACAAGCAAACAACAACAACAAAAAGCGTGAAAGCATGCAATATTGTATTCAACCTACTTAATAGGTCAAGGAACATTAAGCCATAAAGATGTAAAATGACACCTCATGTAGGAAATCAATTGATAGTTGCATTAATATAAATAAGAAAGAGATTACAACCGGTGCCTTGATGTCGTTGGTCTCCTCTGATGTATCCAAATTCCCACACTTCTACTAGCACTTCATGGATAGCCCCAACAAATGGAATTTTAAGGCCTCTTTCCCTCCATTCTCAAACCAAACCAAAATCACACTATTCTCCCTCAAACACACACCAGAAATCTATAAGCTATAAATGATTTGTTGGTTATTCACACTTGCTCCAAAACTCCAACTAGATTTTGCTTGGGAAAAGAGAGGCTTATATAGCTTGGATGGATGGGAGATGGTTCCTTGCTATTAGCCTCACTCTCACTTAAAAAAAAATCGAAGTAAAAATAACTAAATTAATTAAAATCATGAAAGTTAGGATTTAATCCTACTTTTCTAGATTGAGTTTGTTCCTCATGGTTAGGAATCAGTTTAGGCTTAGTTGGTTGAGAGATTCTCTCTAACTAGTTAGGCTCCTAGATTAGTGTGTTGTTGAGATATTTTCTCAACCACAGTGTCCAAGATAGATGTACTATCTTGACACAAACTTCCTCATGTTTTTATTTGTACTATTATCATTCTTTGTATATTGGATTGATTAATAATGAGAATGTAAGGAATGTTGTAAGGCTGAGGCCTTTTCCGCCATGTCTGGTTTTTCTATATTTCTGATATTTATTTTATGAATGTGAGTTTATTATTGGTTTAGTTTTCTTCATGTGGTATCAAAGATCAATTTTCAAGCCTCAGTGCTCACTTTGCATTATAAAGTCGATGGCTTCTGCCATTTGGTAGTCATTGAGAGCTTGGCTAGAGATTTGTCTAATCTCAATCATTTATATGATTCGAGTGCTTAGAGGTGCAATTGCATCAGTTTTGGGTTGTCAAGCCCTCGAGGTGCTTTAGATATTGGAAGCAATGTCGAAAGAGTGGAGATGAACATAACACATTCTTTCTCGTGCTGAGAATGAATTGGCGGGAGTCAGTTCCTATAGGAAGACATTATGGTTCATGTTAACTGCCAAAGGTGCCAAAATAGCATTCAATGTTTAGTCACACTCGCAGGACTTGGAGTCTGGTCATACATAGAACTGGGAGCTTATCATAGAAGCGTAGACCTGGAACGAGGTTAAACAGAACAAATACCTTGATGGAAGCCATAAACTTGATGCCTGCAAGAGCATAGTCCGATTGTGTTTCTACTTTGTTGTGAATTTCTTAACCGTGCCAATTTGTGGATTGTGTTAGGTTCTGATTTAGAACCAAACCAAACTCGTTTGCAACATACAAAGATCCATATCACAAATTATGAGGTGTCTATTAATGAGCATATGAGAATTGGGATGTTCTTCCTATCACCTGCATTGATAGATCTGCTTTCCAGCCATGTTGAAAAGAAGGTTTGCGAGAAATTTCTAAGGATTTTGGACGCATTGTCGACCATAGTAGAAGGTCGTGTCACCATTAACGACCATTGTAGCACATATTCACTTCCACATGCAGAGGAACTTGAAATATTTACATTCTCTTCATATGTCTCTCCTTGGCCCTAAGCAGGACAAGAGCACTTTGCTTGTCCATTGAGCTACACTTCACATCAGTGAACCCCTTCCTCTATGGTATACTAGTGTCTTTTTCATACCCAATATTTTTGAAGCTAAAGAAATAGCTCCATATTTTCCTATCGTTTTCCAATAACCATCTTGTTGATTGATTTGTCCGTGAACCATTAGGATATTTTCTATCCTTTGGATTGAAAAAATGCCCTTCCAAGTCTCTGCTCTTTAGGCAAGATTTTCCTGGTAAATCCCAAGGCTCAAGCTTATATAGATCAATCTCAGAAATTGCATTGGAACTAAAATGTTGTCCATGAACTTTTGTCTTCAAGTACTAACTGACTAGCTCTTTGTTAGTGGGATGGAAACAAAATCCAGGTTGCAGAGAAACTTGATCCATTGAAATATCTATTTGAATAATTTAATCCAAATTTCTACTTCTCCATTAGCTTGTTAGCCATATCCCATGGATCAAATCTCTAAACCCATAGAGTAGTCAAGCCTGGCCCTTGATAGCAAGCCTTGATTTCCTTCACATGAGTAACAATGATTTCCAACAATCATGGACCCCTCTGTCATCCTCTTCACACCGAAACTTCTCCCACCATACACAAGCCCATCATAACAAACCAAATGTAACGAGACCCCTCCAATGACATTTCATGAATTAATCTTCTCAGACCGCCATCATTCTAATTGAGGAGAGGAAGTTACATAGCGTTCGTTCAGTCCAAAATAAATTCCTTTCTTTTTGCAACGATAATGAGCAAACACAGAGAATTATAATTGATAAATGCAGTGTTAGAAATCAACGTTTCAACAACAAAAAGTTCAAGAAGTTGGGCTCCACGCTGCCAACTCCACACTTGTATCAATTGCACATTTTTCCTTTGAATTGATATCATGAAAGGCTCAATCCATCTAAGGCTATGTCCAGCATCACCCAACACATCCACTACAGGATATAGAGTTCTTCCCTAGGCATATATTTTGGCTGAAAATAGATGAGAAGAGCCTCTTTTGTTGCTATTGTTGTAGTTGCAGCACAGGCATATAGAGGCAGGAAATTGCAATGATGCTATGGTAAGGTGTATTTTTTAATTTTGAGTGGTTTTTGGAGTGGATAAAATATTTTTGTTTGGAAGTTATAACTGTGAAGATTGGAATTATTTTTTAATAAGGTTGATGATTTGTGGAATGATAAGGTGAAAGTATTTTGAAATTTGGAGAGATAATGAGTATATTTTGTAATTTTGAAATCATAAGTGAATTTTTGTATTTGGAGTGATAAGTGAAAGTCATTATTGTAATTCAGATTAATATTTTACTTTAAGAGAAATTGAGTCAGTGTAGGAAGTTTTTTGAAAACAATTTGCTTCCAAAGTTTGCTAGTGTGACATTCTCATTGAGAAGTTTCCATTGACAATGTTGTGACATTGAAGAATGATGTACTCCAATAATTAATAAAATCATAATTTTTGTGGTGCTTGTGTCCTAGATCCACCCAAAATTGAGTAAGGAGATCTTTGGTACACCGTGTGTAATGAATGCATGTGCATGACTTGTGTTCAAATTATCTCTTTGTATTATGCTTAAACAACTACATGCACATAAGCAAGGTTAAGTATAATAACACTTAATCAAGCTCCTGCAATCAAGATTAATTACACAAGAACAAAGCGTCACATCATAAACTTGATAAGATGATCTTCCAAGAAAGCATATTTCACATCATGTAATAAAAAAAATCAAGTTAAGGATACTACAAAATCAAGCATTTCAAGTCAAGATGACATCAACATCATCAACACTTTTTGTATCACTTGCAAATACACATTTTTTAACTAAAGTGTACAAGTGCATTCTTGGTTGTAACCGCCACCCTAATTTGAATTGTAAAGGTGAATACATTAAGTCAAGTAAGTCTTCAACTAAGTCATCAAGATTGAACTTGTCATTTGTCTCTTGGGTGAATTTTCGATAGTGTTCGACACCCTTGATTTTTTAAAATCAACACATTCAGTGAGTACATTCAAGAAAGCACCAAGTGTCAGTGATCAATCAAGAAAGTTCAAGCAAACCATCTAGCAAGAAATCATCATCAAACAAGTGTATTATATTCTTCAAGTGAGGAATAAGCAATACATCTAGCAAGCAATCATCATCAAACAAGTTTATTATATTCTTCAAGTGAGGAATAAGTAGTAAATCAAGTGAGCATGTCATTCAAACAATCAAAGCAAGCGAGCGTGTAATTCAAACAATCAAAGCAAGCAAGCGTCTCATTCAAAAAACCAAGCAAGTGAGCATGTCATTCAAACAACCAAACAAGCGAACGTTTCATTTAAAAAATAAAGCAATCGAGCATGTCAAAATCAAGTGCAAAAGTTCACAGCATGACATCTACAACAAACAAGCCCATGTGAAGTTGATTGAAGCATTCACAAAGTGTGAGTCAAGGATTCAAGCAAAGCAATCGTCATCAAGTGAGCATGAAATAAAGAGTTTAAGCAACTAAGTTATAAAACTCTAGCAAGTGTTTAAAGCATCAGTAATAAGCAACAGTACAAGTGATCCTAAATTCAAAGAGAGCAAGCTAACATGGAGACACACATTCAACTGTCCCAAATTCTTAACAATTTTATTTTATCATCAGCTAGCAACATGGTGAACATTAGTAAAACAACTCTTGCTGATAATCAAGTGCATCTTCAACATGCACATGAAATGATTGAGTTCCTTCAACTAGAGTCATAACTTCAAAGAGATGAGTTGCAACAGAAGAGTGATGTTTCCAAGTCTTTCATCTGTACAGATGAAGATAAAGATGTTGATTCCAAGGCATTGATCCAACCAACTTCAAGGGTCGAAGTGGTCCCTGATCTAGTTCCACTTTCTTCCAAACAATGATCAAGCCATGGGAAGAATTTCAAAGTAACAAAAATCGACAAGGATTAGGATATGACAAAGATGAAAACAACTTTGATATCCCTAATTATTCTAAGCTGATAAAGTTCATTAGTGTAGGATTTCTTGATCCAATAACATAAACAAGATATGAGACAGTTGTAGACAAACAAAAATACACGCAAATTGAAGTTACAGTCAAACGAATATGTCTTCATGTCAAAGAATCAATCATTTCGAAGATCAGTGTTTTGATCTCCATCCTTGTCACCATTGTAGCAAGTCAAATCATTCATCAGCACAATGCAACAAACAACAACAACCAACCCAATTGAAGATCAATTATTCATGGATTGATCCCTCAGAATGGTCAGCCGCAGTTAGAAGATTGTATAAGTTTTACAGTCGAATTCACTCACACATATTCAGCCAAAATGAAGATACTACTCTTGTGCAATTGAATGGGGGAGTACACTAGTGAAACACTCCTACACTTGAAGGGGGGGAGTTCAAAAATAATTTGAAGAAGATTGTCTCTCCTTTCTGCTGACAAAGGGGGGAAAATGTCAATGAACTTGACAGTGGTTGTTAGACTTAAAGTCTCAACAACATCAGGGAAGCATCTAGTGGGCATTTTTATCAGTGAGTGAGCATCCACAAATGCGCGAGTGGGCGATCGACAACAAAAACAACAGTGATTTGTTTTTTAGCCAGTGGGAATTCTCTATATTTTGTCAGTGGACAAAAGATGTTGATTGCAAGCAAAGGACAAATGGATCCTTTTGCATACTGTCACATGATGGAGTTGTCAAGCGACATCCAGATATGAATCAAACATGCAGCTAATTCATGTTCTCTTCAGATTTGAGTTTTTTCAACATCCAACTTTGGTGGTTTTTCAGGCAAATGTTAGCCTCACTCTCACATTAAAAACAATTATAAGTCCAAATAATTAAATTAATTAAAATCTTGAAAGTTAGAATTTGATCATACCTTTCAAGATTGAGTTTGTTCCTCATGGTTAGGAGTGAGTTTAGGCTTCGTTGGTTCAGGGATTCTCTCCAACTAGTTAGGCTCCTTGATTAGTGTGTTGTTGAGATATTTTCTCAACCAATGTCTAAGATAGACGTACTACCATGAGACCAACTTCCTAATGTATTTATTTGTACTATTATCATTCTTCGTACATTAGATTCATGGGAGAAGGTCTTATCTCTTGAGTTTGTTCCATCCTAATAGGGGAAAGGAGCCCAAACTGATTTCCTCAGCTCTATCCGGCCCAACCATCTATCAAACTTCTGTTACGAAGCTTCTAGACATGGAAGCTTTGACTCCTTGTTTAAAAAACTTTCCAAAAGAGGATCAGAGCGACTGAGAAAGGGATCAATTGATCTAATCGACGCTAGGGATATTTGTAATCCCTGCATATCATAACGAGGAGGACACAGGTCATTAGCATTGGTCTTGTAACTAGGATAAACATAAGATTTTTGGGAAATGATGGAAAAGGGAATTGTTCTACTCATGAAGAGGGACACAATGGGAGTTTCTTCATGATAGCAAAGCATGTCGGGTACACTGTAGAGGTCCTCTAGGATCATAGACGGGGAGTACAAGGATAGTGAAAAAATGTTGTGTAACCTATGCCCCCTAAAGTGTGAAGGTTGAACTAGAGTGAGGGGTGAAACGCTTTATAAGTGGAAGTGGGGAATCAGAGTTCATCATCAAAAAACGAAAGCAAACATAGATACATATATCATTGAAAACTGTAAATAATAATACATGAATTGTGGTATGGATGCAGCCATCTAGAGAATGATCATGTAAATTGATCCAAAGCATGGGTGCAACTATCCAGCAGTAAGGATCATAATGAAACCAAGGTATGGTAGCAGCCACCCAATAATGAGAAGGATCACATATAACAACTCATGGTATGGTCGTAGCCATCCATTTGAAAAGGACATGTATATCAACATGACCATGTCACATCGCCTCGCAACATGGACTTGTGTAATCTTAGCCTAGGATCTTGCACTCCAAAATGACCCAATCAAAGTACAAATCCTAACATGTGAATGAAGGTGCTAAAGTTGAACATGCTAGGAAGTCACTTGATTGCCGGTCAATGATGTGAACCATTAACAATTACGAGAGAAACCACCCATAATGACAATGGCTCTCAAGGTACTAGAAACATAGTTCATGGAAAGTGAATAAAGGAATTGATGTCAAACACCCGTGAAGTCACCCGATCGAAAGTTAATGACGTGAACTCATTGTCGAGTGCGAAGCGCTTGCCATTAGGGCATGCAAGCTCTAAGGTACTGGAAGGGAGTCTCTCAACCAAATTCCTAGATAATGAGCTAAAGTCGACAGGAAATGGCCATGTCAAAGGAGGGCTATAATGTATCCCACATCATCGACACACGACAAAGGGATGCAAATGATTTCAAATGATACAGAGAATCGGGAGTAAGTGTAATGGCAGAAGGATTGACTCTTGAACATATTGGCGACATGATTTCGAAGTTTGGTAGTTGTTGGGTCCATAGGATCGGTGGTCATGAGGACATGGCAGAGATCAAATGGAAGGCATGAATGAATGGCCTAACCTAGGAAGGTCAAATGAAAAGGAGAATATCCTATCCCAACATGAAGCAAAAAGTGTCATGTTCAAGAGTGAGCTGCCGACACAACTATCCAAATTTCCAAATTTTCCCCCACCATTTTTGGCAGACACCCCTATTATTTTTTATCACAAGCTTGAAGGGGATAGCATATGCTTGAACTGTAAGTTCATCCTTCAGATGAATCCGACCTAGTAAGTTTAATGAGCCCTAGGAAGGAGAAGCTCATGTTCGTCATGGTGACTAATCTGATTGTCGTTTAATATTTTAACGAGTCTGAAAAAGGTGGAACTTGGTATCATTTTCATGTTTAGAGAGTTTTAAAAATACATAGAAAAGAAAACTCCACATGGTCCCTTTTTTTACATTTGTGTCTATCGAGCCCGAAAAGATAGAAAATAATAATCGAGAGAACCGCTTGACCATTTCAGTGAAGGATTACCTTTTTCGTAAATCGTTCATCCCAACCTAAAAAAGTGGTAAACATCTACTGTGTAAATGAAGTTTTGCATCTTTTAATGAGTCCAAAATGACAAGGGCTTGGCAATCTTTTCGTGTTTAAAGGGTCGAAAAAGAGATTGAAAGAATACACCCATTTTATTCTCTTTTACGAGTCAAAAAAGGAAAAAATACTGGGCAATATTTTCATCTTTTACGAGTCAAAAAATGAAAAAATACTGGGCAATATTTTCATCTTTTACGAGTCAGAAAAGAGCTTAAAAGTGACTCATCCTTGAGGAATGAGTGGTATAAAGTGTAGCAACTAGTTCCAACACTAGTGGAACTGCTCAAAACATGTAATGGTCAAGGGGTTGCTAATAAAACCACTCATTGCTGCGGTCCCTCAGGAAATCATATGATCGACCAAAGAGGTCGTGGCGATGGAATGAAACAACCAAGGCTCATCTAGCAGAAATTATCTAATAAAAAAGGCAATCACTAGATGTAAATGGGGCATGGGTTCATATTTGTACAAGCTTGAACCTTGGAGAACTCTGCTTCAATTTAGTTTCATGTTTACACAAGCTTGAAACAAAAAACTATGCTTCAAATAAGTTTGCATGCCTTCGACATAATGACTCAATTCAAGGTACATGCCCCCCAAGCTTCATTTCATTCAACTAGGTGGATGGAATGAAGGTTCACTTTCGAGATCCATGAAAGACTCAACTAGGATTTTACGAGATCTAATCAAAGACTTGATTTGGAAAAGGGAGTTTCTTCTTTTTTTCAATGAGTTTGACACAGTAAAAGAACTATCCTCAAAATCGGTTTCATTTTTTAATGAGGTTGATAGAGAAAAGAATTATCCTCATACTCCTTGATTCATTTTTTAATGAGCTTGACACAAGACTAGGAACTATGCTCTGACTCCTTGTTTCAATTTTCAACGAGGTTGACATAAGACTGGGAACTATCCTCACCATTTATGTTCATGACCCATAAGAGAACATAGCTCCCAAGACGTCTTCACTAGATGGAAGAACCACACTCTAGGAGGAATACATGTCATTTGGTACCAAAGACAAATCAGGTTCCAATGCCCCCAGTACATAATGTACACTACCATATGTGTGATCATCAGTAGATGCAAAGATGGAACAGGTAGCCACATAATTGACCTATGGCGGGGAAGGTACTACTTGCAAACAAGAGCCGATAGGGGATGATGGTTGCAAAGGAGGTGCGTAGTGACCAATGAATAATAGCTGATCAATGGTCACAATTCTCCCTTCTTGCAGAAAACAAACCACGTGGAAAAGTGAAGAAACAAGAGCTCCCATGACATAAACATAGTTGCGTCCAAGGAGAAGATTGAACTCTAAGGGACCTTGGACTACCATCACTTCTATATAGACGATTTTTCCTCCCAAAGTAATAGGGAACTACAGAAGTATCCCTAAGGGTTGACTGGTTCCTCTGTTGAAAGGCAACAGATTCTAGGTGACAGGCACAAGCTATGGGGAACCCAAAGCTTTCCAAGTAGTAGAAGACATGATGCTAGGAGACACGTTTTCATCTAATATAGTGCCATGTACCACCATATTATAAGCTTGTACTGTGATTTGGAAAGACACATAAGATGGGAGGTGGAAAGTAGTCAATTGACTCCAATCAAACGAGACAACATAACTACTTGGTGGGGGTATCATATGATTTCCCCCATGCTCTGCAGGAATAGAAGAAAGACTATCCTAAACAACTGGGAGGAGAGGGTCACTCTTTGGTTCATGAGAATCTGAGGAGACGAGAATAACATGAGAAATATGATCATTACTACTCTCTTCGGGAAAAGAGTGAACAACTAAAGGCAGAGCCGAGTCAACACTCTTGTCAACCAATGGTTGGTAAAGAACAAACACAAGAGAGTCTCACTCAAGAAGAGAAGGACGGGAAAGATCTGAATCCAAGTCAATCTCATTACCAACTGGGAGAGGGTGAAAAGAGAGCCTTTAATAACCAATAGGAAGTTGGGGTTGAGGAGCTGTAAGGTTTTCCAAAACTTTGGAAGCTTTATCCATAAGAGGGCAAAGGTGAAGAAGATGTTGTCCTTCACATAACCTACAAGGGAATCTAATCTTCCCTTTCTTCTTACCATCGCTAATGAGGGTGCAACATCGACATGATCTCTAGAGGTCGATGGGGATAGTTTATCCAGATTCTGAGACCATACCTCTAAGACTTTGGGGATGCCAGGACAATCTCGAAGCAGATGGTCACCCTTACACGGCTTGCAAGGCAATCTAACCTTCCATGGGGGATCAGAAGGTTTGTCAACAAGAAGTGAATTTAGAGCAATAGCTTCATGGTTGGCTTGTCGCTTATCTGACTTCTTCTTCCTAGTCTTCTTATTTCTCTTCTTAGGCTCCTGTTTACTAGATTTGAAATTTTCATGAGGTGAAGTAGAAGAGGAGGGTGAAGAAATAGGAGAAGAAGGCAAGGGGTCAACCTTATAATCATTGTGACATGATTTTAATGAAGGAGATGGTTGGATAGGAGTCGAGACACTCGAGACCACTGAGGTTGAAAACATCCAGATAGGTAAACCAATGGTCAACCCAGGAAGGGACAAAGTCTCCATATAAGGAGCACCAATGTTTCCAAAAGAGGAAAAAGAACTAGGATTCCCATCTGAGGGGAATCCTTGACCGGTGGACTCTGGAAATGTTGCCATTGGAATTGACCCTAAAGAAATACTAGGGAAGATAATTTTAACCAGGAATGTTTCATGGGTAGTTAATTTTAAGGCACTTAAAAAAAATTTCCTTTTCATGTTTTAAGAGTCGAGGAAAGGACGAAAGGTGACTCTAGTCACTTTTAGATTTAACAAGCTCGAAAGGACAAGTGCTCGATGATATTTTAAATTTAAAGAGTCAAAAATACCAAAATGATTGTTATGGATGATCTAGGCAAAAGGATTACTAGATAACTGTGAACTGCAAAATACCTCCCAACGAACCAAGAAGTACGGACAAGCAATCTCCTCGAATGTTGTGTTTAGTGTATCATGTTTACAAGGTGAAAGACTCTGCTTCCTATGAATAAAGGATTTCAGACCTAGTGGGGTCTCCCTTTATATACACGACGGTACAGGGAGCACAATTTTGTACTAGCACTGTCTAGTGTCGAAGAAAGTGACAACTTCTAGGTTTAAAGACGCCGGAACACACTTCTAGTCTAGACCACTACATGTGAGCATTAAGTTTCAATGCTTCCTTAGGTTAATTAAATAAATTTTAACTGTTGATCTTGAATTAGGTTTCAATTACAAGGCCCTACTGGTGTCATCTGAAAAAACTCCTACATGCAACTATATGAGAAAAGAGATATTTGTCTTCGATGAAAGTTAACACTAATTGAGAGATAGGGAACACAAAATGAATGCAACAATCAAATAATAAAATCTTTCACTAATATATGTCCTGAATGCACACAATCTTCCCTTATCAACAAAATAAGTCCCATTTCATTTCGATGCCCACGATGATACAATTCTGGCTTTTTCAATAACTCTACTAATGCAAAATTTTCTCTTAAGTAAACTAGAATGATGTTCTTCTTTTCATAAAATGCAAAATGAATCTTTCACATAAAGCACTTTAATGAAAATTTTCACAATTATGAACAAACAAGCATCGATCAAATCCAAAGCATGATAAATGAAACTAAAGCAACTTTTTCCTTAAATCTAACAAACCAAATACATAAATGCTTCAATCGACAAACCAAGCAATGTAATCTATGCTCGGAACGAGAAAAGAGACACCCAAAATAAGATAACAAACGAGACTCTTTCACTCATTCAATTGAAAATGAAGCAATGCAGATGTTGTGACTGAAAGATGGATTAATGAAGCAGCAAATTAGATACTTGACACAATGAGTAAACAAACAAATGAATGGTAATTGACATAGATTCCCTAGGGTCATAGAAACCATCCAAAAACTCAAAAAATCAAGTCATGAAACTTCAAGCCAATCAATCAATCAAAAGCAGCAAACAAAACATTCTAGTCACTTTTGGACAGAAGAAGAGAGCTTGACGGTCAAGACACATTGGAATTGGAATGGGAGAAATTATGATTTTTTCTTAACTTAGAGAACAACACCACTGCCTAACTGACAACTAGTGCCGACTGAAATGACCAACACAACTGGCAAGAATACAACTAATGCTAATGGGTTGATCGATGTGACTGACCAAGCTACAAGTAGCGCTAATCGAGGGATTCAAAGAAAAAACAAAAAGGAAATTGACACAGGGCCAGACTTAACACATCAAAGGGTGGGCTAAACCAATCAAGCACATAAACCAAGCTAATGAAGCTTTACAATCAAGGAGAACACAGGAAAAACGAGCTAAGAGGTAGAAATTAATAGGGCAAAACACACTGGTTATGATCCATGGGAAACCTTGATCTTCACCTACAGGAACTGGTGCGACTGCCTAATTGACAACGTGCACCAAAAGGGGGTCGACACAACTATTTTTTAGAAACTCACACTGATCAGCGCGACTGTTAGAAAAATAAATGCGTTGTCCGAAGATTCGAGGAAAAAATAAAAAATTTCAAATGGTAAGACGAGACTTGCCATTGTAAATTTCAGGCTCAAAGAAGTAAACCACGAAAAGTAGAGAACACTAAATGGAAATGCTTATACTATAAAATTCCACACAAAACTTTAAAATGACAGTCAATCAAACATAACGATTAGATTCGCAACGAAGTTGCCAATTTGTGCTGTAGTTAAATTCTCAGTGCAGACACAAACAATTCCTCGAGCCCGATAGAGCGATTCTAGCCACAAACAAACAATCTATGGAAAATATCCTTAAGCTAGAATCCATTAAGATGGCTTACCTCTTAGAAAACTATTCCTCTTGGTGATGATCCCACTTCCTCACTCCAACTATCTTCTGTTTCCTTCCTTCGAATACCTAAAACAAGAAAACAACAACAACAAAAGACATGACAACATGCAATATTGTATTCAGCCTACTTAATAGGTCAAGGAACATTAATCCATAAATATGTAAAATGACACTTCATGTAGGAAATCAATCGATTGTTGCATTAATATAAATTAGAAGGAGATTACAACTGGTGCCTTGACATTGTTGGTCTCCTCCGACATATCCGGGTTCCCACACTTCTGCTAACACATCATGGATAGCCCCAACAAATGGAAGTTCAAGGCCTCTTTCCCTTTAGTCTCAAACCAAACCAAAATCAGACTATTCTCCCTCAAACACACACTAGAAAGCTATAAAAATATAGATGACTTGTTGGTTATTCACACTTTCTCCAAAACTACAGCTAGCTTTTGCTTAGGAAAAAGAGAGGCTTATATAGCTCGGATAGATGGGAGATGGTTCCTCTCATCATGGGAGAAGGTCATATCTCTTGAATTTTTTCCATGCTAGTAGGAGAAAGGAGCCCAAACTGATTTCCTCAGATCTATCCAGCCCAACCATCTACTAGACTTCTCTTACGAAGCTTCTACACATGGAAGCTTCGGCTCTGTTAGCTTCCTATACCAATAGGTTTCATTTTTCATGATTGACAGTGGAAGTGCCAAAAATGTTCATCCTTTTCATGCTGCAAAAGTTCCATTTTTGAAGAATTTCACAGTTAAGGGAGGGCCAAATAGTTTAATCTTGGCCTCCCTAGGTTTAAATTGCTTGTTTTAGAAAATAGAGAAAGAAAATCAGTCCAAACTATTTAAACTTGGTAGATTATTAGCTAGGTAGAGAACTAAGGAGCCCAACTGCTTAATCTGGGCCCTTGGAAGAAATAAGGGTAGTTTTTAGATAGGAGGGCAGTTATAAAAGAAAAAATCAATCAGTGTCTGCAAGTCTAAGTGCACCCTTCCTGAAGTAACAAAAAATGCTAGGTGTATTAGGCTGGGTAGGTAGCCTAGGGTTGCAGAAGCGAGATCATCTTCAGTTTTGACCTAAACAAAGAAAACTCATCTCATTTGAAGCAGGAGTACCAAGGCACTATTTGATGGCAAGGTTTGAAAGCATGTCTAACTCCCCCTTCATCCCCTCAGAAATCATTCACTAACATCCCCTCAAGGACCTTGGGATCTGCCCAAAAAGTCCATTTTCACTCAATTCGGGTTAAGAAAACAAGTTGACATCTGAGTTGACTTAGTGAAAAGAAGCCACATTTCTTGTGTAAAATTAAACTTTACACAATCCATTCATTTCCCTATGCTTAAGTTTCCATTCTATAAACTTAGTATATATCCATTTCCTTTTTAATCCATATTAACATCTAACCCTATTATCTAGCTCCCTAAATCATTTCCCTTCCCCCTATTCTACGAGAAACTATATAAAAACCCCAAAAATAATAATATCCCTACATCTTGACACTATAGCCATATTTCTTAAGTCGGGGAAATAATGGTCCATCTGGGGCTACTGTTAACCCTTCCATGTTCTAATCTAGAGTTAGTTTGACCCCTGGTTAAACTAACAACCATTTCCCTTTAATCCTAACCCCGTAAACCCACATTTCTAATGTTTACCCCCGCCGCATGAATAAACAAATATTAAACAGCACGCGTGCCCCATCCCTAACCTTCCACCGTCTTACCTGTCCCGTCGGCCGTTAGATCTGGCATGCCCTAAGATCTAGGGTGGGTGGGTCTTTTCCTGCCCCGATGTGCGGAGGGTTAGCGTCCCGGAGATGGGCAGTTTTTCCGTCGTACTCCCACCACGCGTTGCCCTCCCGGCTGTGGCGGAGCCCCCTCCTCCGAAACTTCTTCTACACAAAAGCGGTGCGATACAAACCAGAAACCGCCTCCCCTATGTGACGTCAGTGCCACGTCTTCCCCTGACGTCATCTCCGCTTCACCGATACTTTGCCACGTAACTGCCACGTCATCCCCTTTCTACCTATGCCCTGCCATCGTGTCGTTGCTGCATCACCGTCCCGTCAGATGCCACGACACCCATTCGTACCTAGGACCCTTCGATGACGTCATGCTGACGTCACCCCGTGAAAGCGCCAAATGTCATTTTTGCATAAGAAGCGCGCAAAACGACCGTTTTATTTCATTTCTATCAGTCCATTTGTAAACTCTCATTCACTCTCATGACCGTTTTCGCTCCCAAAGCTCGGACTCGACCAGCCAAGCTGCCGCAACCTGCAATTTGACTCTATAGCTTGCCATTATACTAGCTCATCCACCCTTGGCGCCGTTGAAACCAGGTATTTGCCCAAGTTCACCTATTTGCCACTGTTTCACTGTTTTTTGTATTTCATTTGCATAAAAATCTACAAATTATCGAACTGAAGACATTAAAACACCTGAATGCTGCTCGGAATTCTCCAATCAATGCTCTGTCTGAAGAACGCTCTGTCAACCCGCACCCACTTACAAATCTCACCGTCAAAATATGGTTTAAAGGTTCATATTGCTGGCGGGAGCTTCATATGGCTGTGCATTGCCCCCTGTTACCATAATCCTCATTAAAAATCCCACATTCAGCTCAAAAATCATCCCTGTTTCCTCAGTAGCTTACCCACACAGTCTATCAACCCAGTGAAATTATCAAAGAGAGGAAAAGCTTACTCGAATTCTACGAATTGGCCCCCTTTTGCTAAGCTACAGACATTGAAGACTACTGCCTCAGTTCAAACACATTTTCCATCTTCTTTGCAAATACTCAAAAGTGATTGTCCTTAGTCTATTTTCTCACTAATCGTCACTCCAAGTGAAAACATAGAAAAGTTCAAAATGGCCAATCCATCAGCTCTAGACATCCCTCCCATCAATTCACCAAACAAAGAGCTTGAAGCAATGGCCCTGGCTGACAATGATTATCTTATTCAAGACCTAGTTGGGAACAACAATCATTTGCATACCTATTGCCAGCTAAGAAAGAGTTTTCTTAGCAACTCTGACATGTATGGAATATGGGAGTCCAATTTACCACATTATTTCCTCCCCTTTGTCAATGTTTTTCCAAAGATTATTCACCTGTGTGGTGCAAATTACGAACCAAATCAAAGAGCTATCAAGTCTCCATATGGGAGCATACTTTTTTATATCACTCCTGACTCCATCAACCAGATGTTAAATTTCAAGCAAACGCAACTATTATATCCTTTCTCCATGAAGCACTTACTGCACGATGCCTCCTCTTTCCTTGCTCCCAAGATTGAAAGAATTGCTAAGACGTTTATGAAGGCAGACTGCCAACCTAAGGAGCCACCTCCATTCCTATATGACTATTTCAATGAGGCTGGCAAGTTACTAGTAGATATGACCTCCTATGTGTTAGGTTTTAGAACGAGTGAACATGTGGATGAGACAGTGTTGGTTCTGTTGTCTTCATTCAGCCAAGGGCAGCCTCCTTCTATCAAGTATAACTATGCCAAGTTCATAGCAAACAAAATTCATGACTAGCTCATAAAGCTAAATAGGGAGGGAATCTTCAAATATTCCTCATACATCTACCATTTGTTCTTATATTATCAATCTGAAAGCTTCCAGTTTCCCATCAAGAAATTGGATTCAAAACGAGAAAGAAGATCTGTTGTCCTCTGGTCATCAGTATTCCATCAAGTCCAGCATTCTACATACTCTTACTATGAGTTTATTGACCAGTTTGTTTATCCAGTCTCCTGCCTCTTGATGAAAGCTCCTCCTCCTAGAATATCTTATGAAATACAGAACATATTGCAGCTATCTAAGAGATACAAATTAGGTGATTGGTATCTATATCAGGATCACACTATCATCAGAATTTATGGTTGTGAGCTTTGTCCTTACAGCCTGCCACGATATGTACCAATGAGGTTATTTGCCTTGGAATACTACAGGAAGATTATCAATTCAGATCTGACTCATTTTCACAACACCAAGAAGAAGGCTCGCCTGAAATTTAGAGACCGCCTAGGCCCCTTTATCATGAACAGGAAGGAAGGTTGGCAAGACGCTGACCTAATACTGAAGGATCAACTTATGTTGAAGAGAAGCTTTTGGTGGGTCCCTTATGACCCACTTGGCTTTATTAGTGCCAGAAGAGTCAAATATAGATTGACACCCTATATACACTGCAAAATCCCACACATTGAAAATTATGCTAATCAAGACGCGTGGGCACAAGGCACTTTAGTTGAAGAATTCACTTAGGAGGAAATTATGGAACAAAATGTTAAATACCTTGAAAAAACTCTTGACTTAGATTCTTGTGAGCAGGTAACATTCAAGTGGCCACAACAAATTGGAAAGGGCACATCAATTGCTACAGCTGCACAACACGGCCAAGCACCATCTTCATCAACAACAGGTACAACAATAGGCAAGGAGCCAATGGATATAGAACAAGTGACTACAGAGCTTCCTGCTACTTCAAAAGAGCAGTCCCAAGAACAGGCTCCTCCACAGCAAACAGAGGCACCGCAAATGCCAGTTTTACAAACTCCTGCCCATGAGGAAAGAGGCAGAAAACATGACAGAGAGGATTCCACACCTGCCAGTGGATCTACACAGCAGCCTGAACCTAAGAGGCAAGGAGTTGATTCTCCATATGAGGAGGAAATCACTGAAGAAATCCTTGCAAGCCCAAGGAGAGACAGAGAGGGGAGCAGACAAACACCGACCAGCTCTTTCCAACAAGATCTGGACAGACAGCATGCCATGGAAGTGTCTTCCTCCACACAACAAAGCAAAAGACCAGCTAGTGGCAAAGCCAGCTTCAAAGAGATCAAAGCTTAAAATGAGCTACTAATAATACAACTATATGACCATTTCCTAAAAGCAACACCTGCCAAGCAGGGAAGACTGATGGCAGCATATGATATCAAAGAAGAGAAAATGATTTTTAGCCACTTCAAACCCAAAGTTCAGCAGCCACAGACAGCTGCGGACTATGTCAGGACAAATTTGCAGGTCATGGCCAAAGACATCCACCCCATGGACCAAATTGAGCTACATAAGCAGACTGGTGAGATGGTCTATGCTACTTTAGCAGACAGGGCCACACTGGATCATGAGTTAAAAGAATCATTGAAGAACACTAACATTCAGTTAGATTTGGAAAGAATGTCCTCCAAAGCTAAAGACAACAGAATTAAAACATTGGAGGACATTATTATTGACCTAGGAAATGATCCTAAGGACCCTAAGGATGTGAGGGCCCTCATGAAGAAAAAGGATGATGATATTGCTGCATTGAGAAAGCGATTGAGGTTGCCTCCTACTTAACACCCTCAAACTGCAGAATTAATACAAGAGAAAGAAAATGAAGATACATTAGATTTTTTGATGAAAATGAATCAAAGGGTAGTCCAGATGGAGGAAGAATTAGAAAAAGCAGGCCAGAGCAAGCAGGCAGAGGCAACCTCCCACCCAACTCCAGCAATTCTAGCTAATGTCCCTATTCCTCCTACACAGTGAGCAGCAATCCCAACAATAACAGCAGCAGCAACTACAATAGCATCTGAATCAAGCATGAGCATGGAAGAAATGATGAAAGTTGTCAAGGAACTTTAGCTTCAGACTACAGAGATAAAAGAGGCCAAAGAGAAATTGGCCAATCTTGAAGAGAAGTATGACAAGTCTAAAATGACAGTAGCTGAAAAAACCAGGGAAACCAATGCCTTGAATGACAAAATTAAAGCCTTGGAACAAGAGCTAGCTTTAGACAACACCCTGATGGAAATAAAGAAGATTTTGTGGGCCAAGATAAATCAGTCAATCACCGGCCAATGGAGGTCAATTCAAGCCATGTACGAACAGGTGGAGCTAATTGGAAAAGCCCGGTTTGAAACTCAGAGAGCCAAAACAGCATTGGGAAACATGCCTGAGCAAGCCAACAAAATGATCAACTTCTTAAATCATCAGACCAGGGATGCATTGGCAGCATTATAGATTATGAACAGAACATATGCCATATTGACAGCCAAGAAAGTGTTGACTTTAAGAAGTCTTATTCAGACTCTAGAAGCAAGATGTCGGGAAATCCAAAAGGATGTAGATAATTTTGAAATAAATCTTGCAACACTGAAGACTAGAGGATTGCCCAGCTTATTGACCAGCTCTGGAAGGTTATTGACACGTGACCAATATGCAACTAGGCTCAATAATTATGTCACAAATCATCTTACTACTTCATCAAGTTCTTCAGCACAAGAAGGACCTCCTACATGACAGACTCTCTATGATAAGCTGAAAAAATTATTTTATATGGAGCATGAAGTGAACCACCTATTTGAGATGCCACCCAACTATTACAAATATACAGAGGCAGACGAGACACTCATCAAGATACAAACGCATCAGCTTCCTCCTGAATATTGGTGGCAAGCAATGCTGCCCATTTTACCTAGGTGACATCAGTCTTTGGCTCTTTTTGCAATTTTCAAATTCCATGTCAGCTTCAGGTCAATAGTAAGCACCGGATAAAGCGCAAGAAGGAATAGGTGGAGCGCGTAAAATCAATGGCAAAGAAAAGAGCTAGAACAGCAAGCCATAGAAACGCGGATTTTGAAGACACAGCCTCAGCCGACTCAAAAGAACAAAAAAATCAACATTTTCTGATATAAAAGAACAACTGTTACTTTTGTATTTACTTCGGCATTTACTTCTTCACCAACTGCTCCTTAGGAGTTGGTGAAAGAATTTATGAGTTAATAACTCATCCCCTAGATATTTTGTATCTCCTTTTTGTATATATATCCCCTCATAGAATGTATTTGGGGTTGGTTGGTTGATGAATTCACTTCATGAGAGACTCGCACTGTATACCAAAGAATTTCTTTAATCAAACACTGCTGAAAAGATTGGAGGAATGACTGTTTGTTGTGTTCAAATGGTTGAAGAGTGACCGTGGAATTCTTTTGCTGCTACATGGAACAATAAGTGTTTCTTCGTTCTGTTTCACTATATATGTTTAACCGTTATCGTATCATTGTCTAAATAACAGGAAAAATGAATAGCCTAGACTTTGCTTAATTGCACTCTATGCTCAATTTATGTTGTTTCTATTTGTTTTCCTCTGAAATTAGCTATAAATATGAATTCCTTATGGCTCATATTTCCCCTAATTCACACATGTATGACAATTGTCTAGGAATTCTTGACTGCTCCTAGATAGAGCTCATTCACCTTCCCTCTGTTAAGTTGAAGGAGAGATTCTTAATTGCCTCTCATTCCTTAGCCCTCATTCCATTCTTATTTAGCCTGAATGTTGTTTTCATGTATAGCTACCCTGCTCTATAGTCCCCTTGTAACCAAGAAAGCACACCAGCAGCCTTACTTCATGACTCCATGCCCAATGGTTTGAAACCCTTATACTTTGCATGCCAACTTTGCTTTGAATAAATTAACCATCCCACCAAAACTCAAACAAAACACAAAGAAACTCCATAACTAGCCTAAAATCCTTTAAACAAAGCTAAATCCTAAAGAGAGAGCCCTCTCTGACTGCTGGTAGGCTAGGACCTGCAGTCCAAAGATTGGTTTGTGGTTACCTTGGCCGTATTCCCTTAGGAGTCAAAGGGAACAACCTGAGTGATAACATAATGGCGACTCCACTGGGGACCTCGAACTAATATTCCAACTGATGTCTGCTCCTTAATACTGAAGATAAAATCTAAATGACAACCAAGAAGCCTTGGAAACTGCTTTTTCTTTCCATTTGCAAGAGTATATAAAAGCTACTTCAGTCAATTTTTATCCAGTCTTAAGTTCTAAACAATTGTTCCAAAATTTGATTGGTCTCTTTCTAAAAACCACAGTTATTCCTAGAAAACACCAAAAAAGAGGTTCAGAAGCTGGGTCTAAAGAAGAAAACTTGTTACACAAGGTCAAATCCTGACCCAGATCCTCTAGCTATTTTTGAAAATCCTAATCTAATTCCTAAGATCCTTAGGAAACAAGAGCAACAAGAACACTTTGCTGATTCTAGTCCTGAAACAGTTCATCCCAACTGTGTTCCAACCCCTGTCAAAGTTTTATTTCGTTCAAACCCTGTTTCCCATAGTTCATCATCCATCTCTCCAAGCACCTCTTCTACTCCTCCATTTACTGCGCATACTACTCCGAGTACCACTGTTGTTGCTATTGTTCCAGCTGTTCCATTTCTTCTTGTTGTCCCATTTGTTCCTGCAAATATGGCCAACAGATATGCTCCCTTACAATTACCTGCAAATCCAGGGGCTATGCCTCAGGATTATCAAAGTAAGGTTACTTATTTTGACGGTGTTGGTTCCTATACAGCCCAAATGCACACCAAGAAGATGCAGGACTATTTTGAAAATTACAAAATTGATGATGATGGAGTAAGGATGAAGATCTTTGTTCAAAGTCTAACTGGTGATATAAGGACCTGGTTTAGGTCTCTTACTGCAAATTCTATAGCCGATCCCGAGGCCCTATATCAAGTCTTCTTGAACAGATGGGAAAAGAAGAAAGACACTTTACATATATTAACTGAGTATGACAATTTAAAAAGGGGTCCACAAGAGACTGTTCAAGATTATTATGCTAGATTTAATAGTACATACAATGCCATACCACAAAACCTTAGACCCCCACCTGACTTGGCCTTGATCAAATTCCCTGATGGATTTGAATCAGACATGGCATATCAATTGAGGGAAAGAGCCCCATTAAACCTAGCAGACATGCAGAATATCGATGTTAGTGTGGAAGAAAACTTAATTGCCAAGCGAAACCGAGCGAGAACAAAAAGAAGAACAACATTCAAAGAAGAACCTTCAGCATTTGAGCAAAAATTAGATTCGATCATCAAAGGTATGGACAGATTGGGAGACCGGGTAGAGACCATTGAAAGAAATCATCCCGGGAAGGGAAAACAAGCAATATAGCCAGGAATCCTAATTTTAGAAAAATTCCGAATCAAAATGCTGGAAGGACTGGTCCTGATCAGAATGTCAGACCTCCATTTCAAGAAAATTATGCGGAGGCCTCAACCTCAAGTGAACCAACAGAGGACCCCCACATCAACCTGATGGGTCTAGATAGTGAACAACAGGTCTTTCTAACTCAAGATGACCAAGAAGCCCAAGAATTTAAACAATTTCAAACCAACTATGGCGAGTCGTTTGACTTCATAGAAGGTTATGATGCAGCTGTATATGAAGTTCACAAGCAATACAGGTTGAGAAATAGGACCATAGAGGTGCCATAACCTGTCAAAACAAAGGATACTAAACAACCAAAGAAAATAAAAGAAAAAGCTGCCTTAGTAGAACCCGCTGATGGAAAAGGCTAAAACCCAAAGGAAGTGACAGTAGAGGATATAACAGAGATACATCCCTCATACAAACAACCATTAGTATCCTCTTCCTTAAAATAGAATTCAAACAACACCCCTCAAAACGCTTCCAAAACAGAAATACTCCAAGACAACAATGATAATCAAGAGAAAATTGCTGAAAACACTAGTGAAAAAGGAAAATCTGCCAGTTACAATACTAAAACCCAATCAGAAAAACCATTTGATTTAGAAGCCGAAATAGCCAAGTTAAAGATATCTATCCCTCTCTCTGAGCTTGCTAAACATGATGTATACAAAAAGCAAATCAAAAGGTCACTGCAAATACCAGAGAATAGGGACGATGTTAATGTCTTAGATGATACACCTGAGTTACTTTTTGGTCCAGAAGTCGATGGAAAAATAGTAAGTGGAGGGGTTCTACCCTTTTATGTCAGTCTACATATCCATGATAAAGTCTTACACAATGCAATGTTTGATTAAGGAGCTTCACACAACCTAATGCCCAAATCCGTAATGGAGAAACTAAACCTGGATATCACAAGACCATATAAAGACTTATTCTCATTTGACTCCAGTCAGGTCAAGTGTTTAGGCCTGATCAAAGATTTGTGTGTCTCTTTAGTCCAATACCCAAACAAAACAATCTTGATGGATGTCGTGGTAGCTGACATTTCACCAAAGTATGGCATGTTGTTATCAAGATCTTGCGGGGCCAAACTCCAGGGATCTTTGCAATTAGACATGTCCTATGCCACTATTTCAGTCTTTGGGAAACCAAAGAGACTGTACAGAGAAACTTTGATGAAATATGTGGTGAGTAGTGATGAAAAGCCTCAAAACTTCCCCATTTACTGAATCCATTCTGATATGGAATCTTTTATTTTGTTTAATGATGAAAGATCTCCTCCAACTGATAATAAGCCTTTGGCTTTAGAACAGGAGATAGGCATGAATGAACAATTGGTTGTCCATACTCATGAAAGTGTCAAAACAAACAGTACAACTAGTATACAAGAAAAAATTCCTCAGAAACAAAACTTAGGTCCACCCAATCCTAAAATGACTGAAACCCTTGATACTGGCCACAAGCAAGAAATCATATGGTATTTAGAGTTTGATGGTTCAGTTAATAAGTTAGGAGCAGGGGCAGGAGTCTGGATTCACAATACACATAACAACCATGTAGAGGGTCATGCGTATAGACTGAATTTCAAATGTACCAACAATATGGAAGAATACGAAGCCCTCCTCTTAGGCCTCAAACTGATCAAATCCCTGGGAGCCACAAGAGTCTCAATTCTAGGAGACTCTGACCTGATCATACAACAGGTGAAAGGAAACTTTGTCACCAATGACAATAGGTTAAGAGCTTACAGGTCTGCTGCCACAGACATACTCACTTCCTTCACCGAATTCCAGCTTGCTAAGATTTCTAGAAACCATAACATACATGCACACAACCTAACAACTTTTGCTAGCACCTATAAGTTGCCTTTTGAACCCAATCACCATTTCAATGATGCTGAGATAAAGCACAGGCTGGCTGTCCCTAAAAATATCAAAGACTGGCAAGTGTTTGAAAATGATGTACAAATTAATAATTTCCTCACCTTACAACAGGAGTTTTCAGGCATAAATATAGATGATGATGTCATGGATGACCAACAACAAAAAACAGTAAGCCAAAGTCAGCAAACTCCAATAGCTGAAGCAGCGAAACAGATATTGTGCCCAACTATCTTTGACCAGAAAAACATAGAACAGCTGAAACAAATGAATTTGGAGGAAATAGCCAAAATAGAGGCCGAAATCATTGATTTAAAAGACAACTTTCTGCCTGCTGGCCTAACTCCATGAGAAGACATGTTTGATGCAAATGACATCCCCAAAAATCCAAAAATGCAACCCTCAAATACTGCAATTGAAGACTGCAATATTGGGACATCAGAGAAGCCCAAGGTCATTAAATTGTTCAAAAATCTGCCACCTGATCAAAAAACAAAGTATGTGGATCTGTTCAACGAGTTCCAAGATGTATTTGCTTGGAGTTATGAGGAATTAAAGTCCTATGACACCTCAGTTATTCAACATACTATCCCCTCAAAACCAAACCAAAAACCATTTAAGCAGAAACTTAGAAGAATTAACCCTATGCTTCTTCCCCTCATTGAAAAAGAAGTGAAGAAAATGTTTGAAGCAGGTAACATAGCACCATCATATTTTTTGAATGGGTATCCAATCTGGTTCCCACAAGGAAAAAATCAGGCGATATCAGACTGCGTGTAGACCTAAGAAACTTAAACCAAGTCTCTCTAAAAGACCATTATCCTTTGCCCAAAATGGACCCTATTCTACAGAGAGTAGTGGGGTCCTCAAGAATTCCATTGCTTGATGGCTTCTCAGGTTTCAATCAGATATTAGTTCACCCGGATGACCAGGACAAGACAGCCTTTACCACACCATGGGGAACCTTCAAATATGTCAAAATGCCTTTTGGACTAAAAAATGCAGGTGCAACCTTTCAAAGGGCCATGGACATTGCTTTTTCCAAGGAAATCTATGATTCCTTAGTTGTCTACCTTGATGACCTTACCCCTTTCTCAAAATCCGATCAAGAGCACCTAAAGCACCTAAGGCAAATATTCCTAACCTTTAGGAAATATGGCATATCTTTAAACCCTAAGAAATCCCTGTTTGGTCTAGAAGAAGGCAAACTTCTTGGCCATATCATTTCTAAAGATGGGATTAGAATTGATCCCGAAAGGATTCAAGCCATTCTACAAATCCCTTATCCAAGAAACATCAAAGAATTGCAAGCTTTCTTGGGAAAGATCAATTTCCTAAGGAGATTTATCCCAAACTTGGTTGAGCTGATAAGGTTGCTGAGCAATATGCTCAAGAAAGATTCCAAGGCAAAATGGACTTTAGAAGCCAAGCAAGCCTTTTTGGGCATAAAAACTGCATTAACACAAGCACCAGTCCTAACAAGTCCACAATTTGATAAGGATTTCATCATTTTTCATTTTCATCTGAACATTCCATCGCTGCTGTCCTTTTACAAAAGGATGACCAAGAAAATGAAAGGCCCATTGCTTTTTTCAGCCGAGCCCTTAGGGATACCCCCTTGAAGTATCAAATCATGGAAAAGCAGGCCTATGCCCTTGTTAAGGCCATCAAAGACTTCAGAATTTACATTTTATACTCCCATGTGATTGCTTATGTGCCAAGTGTTATTGTAAAATACATATTAACTCAAGAGGGGCTAGAAGGCAAAAGAGGAAAATGGATTGCCAATATCCTGGAGTATGACATTGAGATAAAACCCACCAAGCTTATAAAGGGACAAGGTTTAGCCAAACTGATGTCCGAAACCAATTTTCAAGCCTTAGATATAAATGAACTGGACAATGAAAAGGAGCTGGTGACTCCACAAATCAATGAAGCTTTTTTGAAATCCCCATGGTATGCTGATATTTATTTTATATTGTTAAACCTGTGTGCTCCCCCAGGGTTGTCCAGAACCAAGAAGAGATTTTTAAAAATGAAAGCATCAAAGTTTTGTGTCTTAGATGGTGCCCTGTTTTGGAAAAATCATGAATGAATTTTGCTGAACTGTTTAAATGTAAATGAAACTGACAGTGTTATGAAAGAATTCCAGGTAGGGGACTGTGGAGGGCATCTATATTGGAAATCCACTGCTGATAAGATATTAAGGGCTGGTTTCTATTGGCCCTCATTGTTTGCAGATGTCAAAAATTTTGTGGTTTCATGCCACAAATGCCAAATCTTTGAAGGAAAAAGAAAGCTTCTACCCTTGCCCCTTAAGCCCATTTCAACCAAGAAACCTTTTCAACAATGGGGTCTTGACTTCATTGGAGAAATCCACCCATCATCCTCAGGCCAGCATAAGTGGATTCTAATAGCCACAGACTATTTCACCAAGTGGATTGAAGCCATCCCATGTAGGCAAGCCAATGACTCCACCATTATCCAATTCCTTGAAAACAATATTCTGTCCAGATTTGGCTGCCCTGAAAAAATCATCACAGACAACACTGCTGCCTTCAAATCCAAAAGAATGATCAATTTTTACCATAAATTTCACATCACCTTAGGTCACTCCACAACCTATTACCCTCAAGGTAATGGCCTAGCTGAGTCATCCAACAAAAGCCTAATCAATATCATCAAGAAAGTCTTAGAGGAAAATAAAAAGAATTGGCACAAAAAGCTTACAAATGCACTATGGGCTGATAGATTGACAACCAAGAGATCCATTGGGATGAGCACATATGAGTTAGTCTATGGAATGGAGGCCAATTTCCCTTCCTCTTTGGGAATCCCTGTCATCTAGCTGCTACAAGAGATTCAGGCTGAGCCCAATGACATCCAAAGAAGGATAAACCAGACCATCCATTTGCAACAAACAAGAGAGAAAGTGTATGACAGAGCTCAAGTTTTACAAGAGAAGCTCAAGAAAATATTTGACAAAAGAAAAAAGGTTGAAGATTTCTTCATGGACAGCAAAGTCTTAAGATGGGATTCAAGAAGGGAGGACAAAGGAAAGCATGGCAAGTTCGATTTCCTTTGGAGAGGCCCCTTTATTATTTCTGTTGTTCAGGGCAACAACACATATTTTCTGAAGAGTTTGGATGGCACCACAGCTGAGGAAGGCCCTGTTAATGGCCGCATGTTGAAGCATTATCATGACACCGTCTAGATACAACGCAGCTCTGTATATTATTTGTACATTAATATTTTATATTTATAGCACTTTGTTTTCACTTTTATAGCAGGCCGATAAGAGGGAATAACGCAGCAAATTTTGAAGGAAAGATCAAAGAAAGCTCCATTTTAGATCTTTGTTGTTTGAAATAATTCCAAAGAAGTGCCCAAGCAGATTTCAACATGACCACAAGCACCCAAAAGGAAAGCAGAGCTGTAATTTCTCTGCAAATCAGCTCAAAAAGATACTGCATATAAGCTTATAAGAATTCAATCAAAGCCATTGAGAAGAAGAAAAATTTCAGAGTACAACAACAACTAAGAGAATAAGGCAGTCTGACCTGCTGTTCTTGGCCTTTCACAAGGAAAGGCCACCCCCAAGTGGAGCCACTGTTAGCTTCCTATACCAACAGGTTTCATTTTTCATGATTGACAGTGGAAGTGCCAAAAATGTTCATCCTTTTCATGCTGCAAAAGTTCCAATTTTGAACACAGTTAAAGGAGGGCCAAACAACTTAATCTTGGCCTCCCTAGTTTTAAATTGCTTGTTTTAGAAAATAGAGAAAGAAAATCAGTCCAAACTGTTTAAACTTGGCAGATTATTAGCTAGGTAGAGAATTAAGGAGCCCAACTGCTTAATCTGGGCCCTTGGAAGAAATAAGGGTAGTTTTTAGATAGGAGGGCAGTTATAAAATAAAAAAGCAATCAGTGTCTGCAAGTCTAAGTGCACCCTTCTTGAAGTAACAAAAAATGCTAGGTGTATTAGACTAGGTAGGTAGCCTGGGGTTGTAGAAGCAAGATCATCTTCAGTTTTGACCTAATCAAAGAAAGCTCATCTCATTTGAAGCAGGAGTACCAAGGCACTGTTTGATGGCAAGGTTTGGAAGCATGTCTAACTCCCCCTTCATCCCCTCAGAAATCATTCACTAACATCCCCTCAAGTACCTTGGGATCTACCCAAAAAGTCCATTTTCACTCCATTCTGGTTAAGAAAACAAGTTGACATCTGAGTTGACTTAGTGAAAAGAAGCCACATTTCTTGTGTAAAATTAATCTTTACACAATCCATTCATTTCCCTATGCTTAAGTTTCCATTCTATAAACTTAGTATATATCCATTTCCTTTTTAATCCATATTAACATCTAACCCTATTATCTAGCTCCCTAAATCATTTCCCTTCCCCTATTCTACGAGAAACTATATAAAAAACCAAAAAATAATAATATCCCTACCCGTTGGCACTATAGCCATATTTCTTAAGTCGGGGAAATAATGGTCCATCTGGGGCTACTGTTAACCCTTCCGTGTTCTAATCTAGAGTTAGTTTGACCCCTGGTTAAACTAACAACCATTTCCCTTTAATCCTAACCCCGTAAACCCACATTTCTAATGTTTACCCCCGCCGCATGAATAAACAAATATTAAACAGCACGCGAGCCCCGTCCCTAACCTTCCGCCGTCTTACCTGTCCAGTCGGCTATTAGATCTGGCGCGCCCTAAGATCTATGGTGGGCGGGTCTTTTCCTGCCCCGATGTGCCAAGGGTTAGCGTCCGGGAGATGGGTGGTTTTTCCGTCGTACTCCCGCCACGCGTCGCCCTCCTGGCTGTGGTGGAGCCCCCTCCTCTGAAACCGCTTCTACGTAAAAGTGGTGCGATACAAACTAGAAACCGCCTCCCCTGTGTGACGTCGGCGCCACGACTTCCCCTGATGTCATCTCCGCTCTGCCGATACTTTTCCACATAACCGCCACCTCATCCCCTTTCTGCCTGCGCCCTGCCACCGTGTCGTTGCCGTGTCACCGTCCCGTTAGATGCCACGACACCCATCTGTACCTAGGACCCGCTGATGACGTCATGCTGACGTCACCCTGTGAAAGTGCCAAAAGCGCCAAATGTCATTTTTTCATAAAAAGCGCGCAAAACGACCGTTTTATTTCATTTCTATCAGTCCATTTGTAAACTCTCATTCACTCTCATGACCGTTTTCGCTCCCAAAGCTTGGACTCGACCCACCAAGCTACCGCAACCTGTAACTCGACTCTATAGCTTGCCATTGTACCAGCTCATCCACCCTTGGTGCCGTTGAAACCAGGTATTTTCCCAAGTTCACCTATTTTCCCCTGTTTCACCGTTTTCTGTATTTCATTTGCATAAAACTCTCCAAATTATCGAATTGAAGACATTAAAGCACCTAAATGCTGCCCGGAATTATCCAATCAACGCTCTGTGAACCCGCGCCCACTTACAAATATCACCATCAAAATATGGTTTAAAGGTTCATATTGCTGGCGGAAGCTTCATATGGCCATGCATTGCCCCCTGTTACCATAATCCTCTGTAAAAATCCCACATTCAGCTCAAAAATCATCCCTGTTTCCTCAGTAGCTTACCCACATAGTCTATCAACCCAGCGAAATTATCAAAGAGAGGAAAAGCTTACTAAAATTCTGCGAATTGGCCTCCTTTTGATAAGCTACAGACATTGAAGACTACTGCCTCAGTTCAAACTCATTTTCTAGCTTCTTTGCAAATACTCAAAAGTGATTGTCCTTAGTCTGTTTTCTCACTAATCTTCACTCCAAGTGCAAGCATAGAAAATTTCAAAATGGCCACTCCAACGGCTCTAGAAATCCCTCCCATCAATTCACCAAACAAAGAGCTTGAAGCAATGGCCCTGGCTGACAATGATTATCTTATTCAGGACCTAGTTGGGAACAGGAATCATTTGCATACCTATTCCCAGCTAAGAAATAGTTTTCTTAGCAACTCTGACATGTATGGAATATGGGAGTCCAATTTACCACATTATTTCCTCCCCTCTGTTAATGTTTTTCCAGAGATTATGTACCTGTGTGCTGCAAATTACAAACCAAATCAGAGAGCTATCAAGTCTCTGTCTGGGAGCATACTTTTTTATATCACTCCTGACTCCATCAACCAGATGTTAAATTTCAAGCAAACGCATCTATTATATCCTTTCTCCATGAAGCACTTACTGGAAAATGCCTCCTCATTCCTTTCTCCCAAGATTGAAAGAATTTCTAAGACGTTTATGAAGGCAGAATGCCAACCTAAGGAACCACCTCCATTCCTATATGACCATTTCAATGAGGCTGGCAAGTTACTAGTAGATATGATATCCTATGTGTTAGGTTTCAGAACGAGTGAACAAGTGGATGAGATAGTGTTGGTTCTGTTGTCTTCATTTAGCCAAGGGCAGCCTCCTTCTATCAAGTATAACTATGCCAAGTTCACAACAAACAAAATTCATGACCAGCTCATAAAGCTAAATAGGGAGGGAATCTTCAAATATTCCTCATACATCTACCATTTGTTCTTATATTATCAATCTGAAAGCTTCTAGTTTCCCATCAAGAAATTGGATTCAAAAGGACAAAGAAGATCTATTGTCCTCTGGTCATCAGTATTCCATCAAGTCCAGCATTCTCCATACTCTTACTGTGAGTTTATTGACCAGTTTGTTTATCCAGTCTCCCGCCTCTTGATGAAAGCTCCTCCTCCTAGAATATCTTATGAAATGTAGACGATATTGCAGCTATCTAAGAGCTACAAATTAGGTGATTGGTATGTATATCAGGATCACACTGTCATTAGAATTTATGGCTGTGAGCTTTGTCCTTACAGGCTCCCAAGATATGTACCAATGAGGTTATTTGCCTTGGAATACTATAGGCAGATTATCAATTCAGATCTGACTCATTTTCACAGCACCAAGAATAAGGCTCGCCTGAAATTTAGAGACCGCCTAGGCCCCTTTATCATGAACATGAAGGAAGGTTGGCAAGACGCTGACCTAATACTGAAGGATCAACCTATGTTGAAGAGAAGTTTCTGGTGGGTCGCTTATGACCCACTTGGCTTTATTAGTGCCAGAAGAGTCAAATATAGATTGACACCCTATATACACTGCAAAATCCCACACATTGAAAATTATGCTAATCAAGATGCGTGGGCACAAGGCACTTTAGTTGAAGAATTCACTCAGGAGTAAATTGTGGAACAAAATGTTAAATACCTTGAAAAAACTCTTGACTTAGATTCTTGTGAGCAGATAACATTCAAGTGGCCACAGCAAATTGGAGAGGGCACATCAACTACTGCAGCTGCACAACACGGCTAAGCACCATCTTCATCAACAACAGGTACAACAAAAGGAAAAGAGCCAATGGATACAAAACAGGTGACTACAGAGCTACCTGCTACTTCAAAAGAGCAGTCCCAAGAACAGGCTCCTCCACAGCAAACAGAGGCACCCCAAATGCTAGTTTTACAAACTCCTACCCATGAGCAAAGAGGCAGAAAACATGACAGAGAGGATTCCACACCTGCTAGTGGATCTACACAGCAGCCTGAACCTAAGAGGCAAAGAGTTGATTCTCCATATGAGGAGGAAATCAGTGAAGAAATCCTTGAAAGCCCAAGGAGAGACAGAAAGGGGAGCAGACAAACACCGACCAGCTCTTTCCAACAAGAGCTAGATAGACAACATGCCATGGAAGTGTCTTCCTCCACACAACAAAGCAAAAGACCAGCTAGTGGCAAAGCCAGCTTCAAAGAGATCAAAGCTCAAATGAGATACTAAGAATACAACTATATGACCATTTCCTGAGAGAAACACCTACCAAGCAGGAAAGACTGATGGCAGCATATGATGTCAAGGAAGAGAAAATGATTTTTAGCCACTTCAAAACAAACGTTTAGCAGCCACAAACAACTGCGGACTATGTCAGGACAAATTTGCACGTCATGGCAAAAGACATCCACCCCATGGACCAAATTGAACTACATAAGCAGACTGGTGAGATGGTCTATGCTACTTTAGCAAACAGGGCTACACTGGCTCATGAGTTAAAAGAATCATCGAAGAACACTAACATTCAGTTAGATTTGGAAAGAATGTCCTCCACCACTAAAGACAACAGAATTAAAACATTGGAGAACATTGTTATTGACCTAGGACATGATCCTAAGGACCCTAAGTGTGTGAGGGTCCTCATGAAGAAAAAGATGATGATATTGAGGCATTGAGAAAGCGATTGAGGTTGCCTCCTACTGAACACCCTCAAACTACAGAATTAATACAAGAGAAAGAAATTGAAGATACATTAGATTTGCTGATGAAAATGAATCAAAGGGTAATCCAGATGGGGGAAGAATTAGAAAAATCAGGCCAGAGCAAGTAGGCAGAGGCAACCTCCCACCCACCTCCAACAATTCTAGCTAATGTCCCTGTTCCTCCTACACAGTGAGCAGCAATCCCAACAACAACAACAGCAGTAACTACAACAACATCTGAATCAAGCATGAGCATGGAAGAAATGATCAAAGCTATCAAGGAACTTGAGCTTCAGACTACAGAGATAAAAGAGGCCAAAGAGAAATTGGCCAATCTTGAAGAGAAGTATGACAAGTCTAAAATGACAGTAGCTGAAAAAACGAGGGAAACCAAGGCCTTGAATGACAAAATTAAAGCCTTGGAACAAGAGCTAGCTTTAGACAACACCCTGATGGAAATAAAGAAGATTTTGTGGGCCAAGATAAATCAGTCAATCACCAGCAAATGGAGGTCAATTCAAGCCATGTACGAACAGGTGGAGCTAATTGGCAAAGATCGATTTGAAACTCAGAGAGCCAAAACAGCATTGGGAAACATGCCTGAGCAAGCCAACAAAATGACCAACTTCTTAAATCATCAGACCAGGGAAGAATTGGCAGAATTACAGATTATGAATAGAACAGATGCCATATTGACAGCCAAGAAAGTGCTGACTTTAAGAAGTCTTATTCAGACTCTAGAAGCAAGATGTCAGGAAATCCAAAAGGATGTAGATAATTTTGAAATAAAGCTTGCAGCACTACAGACTAGAGGATTGGCCAGCTTATTGACCAGCTCTGGAAGGTTATTGACACGTGACCAATATGCAACTAGGCTCAATAATTATGTCACAAATCAGCTTACTGCTTCATCAAGTTCTTCAGCACAAGCAGGACTTCCTACAGGACAGACTCTCTATGATAAGCTGGAAAACTTATTTTATATGGAGCATGAAGTGAACCACCTGTTTGAGATGCCACCCAACTATTACAAATATACAAAGGCGGATGAGACACTCATCAAGATACAAAGGCATCAGCTTCCTCCTGAAGATTGGTGGCAAGCAATGCTGGCCATTTTACCCAGGTGACATCAGTCTTTGGCTCTTTTTGCAATTTTCAAATTCCATGTCAGCTACAGGTCAATAGTAAGCACCGGATAAAGTGCAAGAAGGAACAGGCAGAGCACGTCAAATCAATGACAAAGCAAAGAGCTAGAACAACAAGCCATAGAATCGTGGATTTTGAAGACACAGCCTCAGCCGACTCAAATGAACGAAAAAATCAGCATTTTCTAACAGAAAAGAACAGATGTTACTTTTGTATTTACTTCGGCATTTACTTCTTCGCCAACCACTCCTTAGGAGTTGGTGAAAGAGTTTATGAGTTAATAACTCATCCCCTAGATATTTTGTATCTCCTTTTTGTATATATATCCCCTCATAGAATGTATTTGGGGTTGGTTGGTTGATGAATTCACTTCATGAGAGACTCACACTCTATACCAGAGAATTTCTTTAATCAAAGACTGCTAAAAATATTGGAGGAATGACTATTTGGTGTGTTCAAATGGTTGAAGAGTGACTGTGGAATTCTTGTGCTGCTACACGGAACAATAAGTGTTTCTTCGTTATGTTTCATTATATATGTTTAACTGTTATCGTATCGTTGTCTAAATAACAGGAAAAATGAATAGCCTAGACTTTGCTTAATTGCACTCTATGCTCAATTTTTGTTATTTCTATATGTTTTCCTCTGAAATTAGCTATAAATATGAATTCCTTATGGCTCATATTTCCCCTAATTCACACATGTATGACAGTTGTCTAGGAATTCTTGACTGCTCCTAGATAGAGCTCATTCACCTTCCCTCTGTTAAGTTGAAGGAGAGATTCTTAATTGCCTCTCATTCCTGAGCCCTCATTCCATTCTTATTTAGCTTGAATGTTGTTTTCATGTATAGCTACCCTGCTTTATAGTCCCCTTGTAACCAAGAAAGCACACCAGCAACCTTACTTCATGACTCCATGCCCAATGGTTTGAAACTCTTATACTCTGCATGCCAACTTTTCTTTGAACAAATCAACGATCCCACCAAATTCAAACAAAACACAAAGAAACTCCATAACGAGCCTAAAATCCTTTAAACAAAGCTAAATCCTAAAGAGAGAGCCCTCTCTGACTGCTGGTAGGCTAGGACTTGCAGTCCAAATATTGGTTTGTGGTTACCTCGGCCGTATTCCCTTAGGAGTCAAAGGGAACAACCTGAGCGATAACAGGCTCCTTATTTAAAAAACTTTCCAAAATAGGATTGAAGCGACTGAGAAAGGTCTCAGTCGATCCGATTAGCACTAGGGACAATTGTAATCCCTGCATATTGGCATGAGGAGGACATGCGTCATTAGTGTCAGTCTTGTAAATTGGGATAAACATAAGATTTTTGGGAAATAATGTAAAAGGGAATTGTTCTTCTCATGAAGAGGGACACAATGAGAGTTTCTTCATGATAGGAAAGCATGTCAGGTACACTATAGAGGTCCTCTGAGATCGTAGACGGGGGGGTTATAGGGATAGGGAAAAAAAGCTATGTAATAGCAACCAAGGATGACAAACTTCAGTTTTGTGCCAGTGACAGAGATCCAGAAAACCTTAACCTAGAGAAAACCTTTCACATGTAATTTCAAACCCTGTGCAAACTTGTTCTAACATACCTGTGTGAAACAAGACAAAATATAAGAATATAAGGATGATGACAATGTGTTCAAATGAACTTGAGGTCGCTTCCTTTTATAGTTTTCCCTAAGGGTTAACTTGGGGTTAAGATTGACCCAAGAAGTTACTCATGTTGTTAGTGTCGACGCATTCCATAATGTATGCATGAATAAAATAATTCAAAACTTAATTTGTGTTTAACTGAATTAGGTGACATTATTTCATTTTTGATCCTCTCGAAAAGAGGGAATTTAATGTACATATTATCTTAATCATGTGAGTTATCCAATGTGGAATTTTACCCTAGTTGAAAAAATTAACACTCCCTCTCAACTAGAAAGAATTGAACCTTTCAATATATGTCAATTGATCAACCTATCAAGACTGTCTCTGCTCAACTCTATTTGTTGAAACTTTATTCGATCTAGAAGAAGAATCAGGGAGCAATAGCTTCCGCCCTTATCTAGCAATAGGATAACTCATCATATAGGGGAGTGAACCCTCAACCCTTAAGTCATATCAGGTTATCTCAGCCCATCCTATTTCCTACTAATATTCCCATAGATGACCCTGAAGAGTCATGTGGTAGAACACTTACATCATAATATACTTAGTTTATACACCCCCAAGTACACTCACTCGTTTTCTAGACGAGAAGTAGTAATCCCAACAAGCATGGCTTGTGGGTATGATGCCAACTAGCGTATACTCTACAAATACCAAGATAGGATGAGCTACAACTCCAACCCTATGGGTAAGATATAGGGATGACACCCTATTTTCCAGAGTTCCCTCAACCCTAGGATCCCTCCATCTTGATTCCTCACCCTGGGAGCTCAAACAGGGTAGGAAGAGATAGATCAATGTTCTTGATCAACATTGTCCCTCATCCGAAGGGGACACATTCGTCAGTCCAAGCTTCTCTCTAAAGACCAAGATATTTATCTTAGCTAACGCCTTTGTAAGAATATCTACAATCTATTCATTTGTCGATATGAGATGAAGCTTGAGAAATCTTCTCTACGTGATGTCTTGAATGAAGTGATATCAGATCTTAATATGCTTGGACTTATCATGAAACAAAAGATTTTATGCCAACCAGATTCCACTCTTGTTGTCACAGTATATCACTGTATTATCTAGTACCTGCTCAAAAATAGATCATCAACATATAAAACCAAAATCAATGGCATACCCTAGACTACCTTGAAGTAGAGTTTTAGGTCAACATTTCTTCTTGTGAATCCTAACTTCACTAACTATCAATGTGTGCATATGAAGCTCTGGGTGCTTACTTCAAACCATGCAATGCCTTCTTCAACCTGAAGACATGTTTTCTTTGATCTTCTATTTTGAATGCTTGAGGTTGTTCCACATATACCTCTTCCTATAACATGCCATGAAGAAATGTGGTCTTTACATCCATCTGATGAAGAGTCCATCCTTGACTTGCAGTGAGAGAAACTACAGAACGGATGGTTGTATATTAAGCTACGGGAGAAAATATATCATCATAATATTCTCCCTCTTTCTGAGGGAAGCCTCAACCCACGAACATTGATTTATATTTCTCAATGATACCATCAGTTCCATGTTTGATTTTAAATAGCCATTTTGAAGTCAAAACAAACTTCCCTTTCGGTCTAGGTACAACATCGCATACATCATTTTTCATAATTGATTCATATTCTTTAACCATAGCATCCTTCCAAACTTGATCTTTTACAACTTCTTCGAATGAGGACGGTTCAACTTAAATCATAGTACTCATAGCAACAACATATCCCTAATACCTGCATGGTTGATTCCTTTCTCTGAATGATCTATGAATGGGAACATATCTTTCAGTATCTTTATAGGGAGATTTCATTGTATGTTAAATCCCTGTAATTTAATTTGTCAACTCGGGGGTTTTGTAAACATAGAAGAAAACCAAAATATATGGGACCTCAGATGAAACTATTGTAGAAAGTTTGTTTATAATGGAAATGAATATTACAAATCTAAACTATTTTGAAAAGAAAAGATTCAGATATATTGTATGAAAGCATATAAATGATTGGTCAATGAGATTAGTTTATTTTAGAAGATAGAGAAGAGGCTCTTGTTCAAGAGTCCTAGATGTCCTTCCACATTCCTTCTATAATAACATTCCCAAACGTCTAAGAAAGCATGATGAAATGTAACTATGAAAACATATAAATTTAGTCTAGGAAAACATATAAGAAAGTGAATCTTAATTCCATCTAGTCCTAGTTCACGGAGAAGAGGCTCTTTTATAAGAGTCATGGTTGTCCTTCCACATCTAAACTAATTATTAAAAGGAGATAAATCTTCACACAACAAAACATGGCCATAACATTAATTCATATTAATGTTATCTACAAGTATTTACAACAAAGAAATAATATGAACATCTAGAATTAAAACTAGCATATTCACAAATATGAACATTACTCTACAACAAAGTGTACTTAGCTTGGTATGGGGATCTTTCCATTCCTCAATGAGCACACATGAATAACTATCACACCTTAAGAATCAAACAACACTCATAACAGATAAATTTGGAGAAAATGATATTATTCATGTGGAATGAACAATCATAATTTTGATGCTAATAAATAACTGACAATTGTTGGATTCCATTGAAGGATGCTCCTCTTCTTTATACATGAATTAGGGATATCTTCTCAATAAATGTAAATCCCTTAAATATCTACTAGATCCATACCTGTCTCAACTTATCCCTAAATACTAGATACAAATCCTATGACACATCAAGATCTCCATGATCTTTCTCCTTGGAATATGGTCCATCTCTTGGGTTGAAATTCGAATTTGATCTTGGGAGGCCACATAAGGGTGCTTAGGAATCTTCCAAATGATCTACACATGTCATCAAACTCAAGCCATTTTTAGGTATCAGCAAATACATGTTATTTTTTTAACTTTTAGTCATAAATTCACTCTAAATACATGAAATTAATAACTTTGGAAAATGTAAATGTGAACTCATGTAGTAATGAGAATATAAATTTATGTAATGATAATGTGATGGAATGAGGTCACAAAATGAGGATAAAGGTAAAAAATAAAGTGAAAGTGAATGTTAATTTTCGCGGCCCAACATACTCCCCAATTTAAGTTATTTCATGTCCTCATGAAATCTATTCAATTGATTCACTTAATCATGATTTAATCTTTTTGAATTGTCTTGATTTTATATGAGCTTTGGTTGATATCAATTTTTTAACTTCTCATAAATTTTTTGACAATTTTGTTCTTTTTGCAAATTGTTCTTTCTAAAAAACATTCGATTGTTATTTTGGCTGGTTATTGTGTGACAACCAAAATTTGATTAGTATTGGTTCTTGTGTAACAATACTTTTGTTGTTTTTTATGTTGCATTAGAATACTTTGAAAACATTTAATCAACCATTCATTTTTCAATCATTATTGCAAAACATGTAACGTTTGAATCATAATGCAATAGTTGTTGTTTGGAAAGTATGTTGGTTAGGATGCCATGTGCATAAAGGACATATATGACATACGAAAGGTGATAATGGAATATGAATGCGATATATATCACGAAATGTGAATATGAGGTATGACCATGAATTCCCCTCCTCCCCGCGCGCCCCCCCCCCAGGTATTTTTCAGTTTTTATTTTATGAAATGAGAAAGGGAATATGGTGAAGAATTTTCCAAAAATTATAATTTCAGTATTAAAGGAATTATATGATAATAAGGTAGAAAATAACATACATTTACTTACCTAAGTGGACAAACTGTGTATATGTAGAAAAATGTAGCTCCTACTACCGAATCATGGAATGAAAAATACAAGAATGTGATCTGCATCTTGGTTGCATATATGATGGATGAAGTCATGAATGTGGATCCTTTATTACTACTATTGAATCTATTCCAAAGTACAAAATACTGTTGAATATTCTACTGAATCATATGGTCCCATGTCATAGCACAATTCGTTCCATGTGAGTAAATGTATCAATGTTGAACACGGAAAGAAGTCATTGGATTACCGTCCATTGATGGATGTCGTTAACCAATGTGAGGAAAACTCACCATAATGTCAATGAGTGCCAAGGTACTTAAGTGCATCTTTCGAAGTGCGAATAAATGAGTTGATGTTGAGCCACTTGCTAGATCCAAGGATCAAGGGACATTGATGTATTCCCATGATTGTTGGCGAGATAACTTGTCATTGATGCATACAAGCCTCAAGGTACTAATATTGACTCTATCCCTGAACCTAGATAATGTGCTGATGTCGATAGGCCAAGACTTGTTAGAAGGGAGCCATTATGAATCCCCCATCATCTAACACGAGTATGAAATGATGATTTTGGAAGGACTATAAATGAAAATTTGCATCAATAAGGATTTATTTAACGGAAAGGAAAATGACAAGAGGGTAAACAAGTGAATGGAAATCAAAAGGAAAAATCAACACGTAAGTGAGCTGAATGTGCCTATTAATGGGTTAATGAATGGAAATTATGGAAAATGTGAATGGAAAATGTTAGTGGAAAACATGTGACACTTTCAAGGAAAATGATGATGACGATGCTTAGCGAAAATGCTTGAATAGATTGTGAGTTTGGAGAGGAAAAATGATGGCATTTATGGATGATAGAAATGGATTCAATTGGAAGATTATGTATGGGAGGGTCACCAATCGCGCACGCTCCTACTTTTTCCACCGCCTGCTGCCTACGATTTTGATTTGGCCCTCAGCCTATCGGCATGGCCCCTCCGGAGGCTCCACCAGAGGAGGTAGTTCTTCAGAAAGCCTTCTCTGACCTGGTCAGATCTTTGCCTCCACAGCAAACTCGCCCCACAGTTTCGAGATTTGTGAAAAATCTTGATGGGTTCCAGGAAGTATCTCTGCCTCCAACCTTGCCTCGTATGGCTGCCCTTGGCTTGGCAGAAAGAGGACTTATTGGACAATTTATAGGACTCTTCTCCTCTCCAAAAATAGTGCAAAGGTGGGTGGAAAGGAACTGGTTAGACAAAACTCAAGGAAAAATCTCTATCAGATTTTGTGGGAAAGGATATTTCACATTTCATTTTGAAACAAAGGAAGACAAGGACTTAATCTTTCGTAATGGGCATTACTTCATGGATTGCAGAGGATTATATCTTAATAAATAGACACTGGACTTTGATCCGGAGGTGGAAATACCTAGTGTTGTTCCTGTTTGGGTCCAACTTCCTCACCTCCCCCTCCACTATTGGGGAGATGAATCAGTGTGTGCTATTGGGAATGGTGTAGGGAAATACATCAATCAGAGTGAACCTAAAGACAACATGCAGGCCTGTGCTCGTATCTGTGTAGAAGTTGATTTGGGAAAAGGCCTGCGAGAAGCCATCAAGCTCAAGGTTGATGATTGGACTCACATTCAACAACTTGAATATGAGCAGATCCCTTTCAAGTGCAAGGTATGTCACGAATATGGCCACTTTTCCAATCGTTCCACTAAACTTCTTAATGTTGAAAACACTCCACAAGAAGAGCAATGGGAAACAATAAAAAAAACCAAAAACAACCCCTAACCCTAATCCATCTCATGAAGTTGGCCCATCCTCTCGACCTGCCCATAATCCTCCACCCTCATCTCCTCCCCACTCATCATCCCACCCTCCCTTCTTCCCTGATTGTCAACCAGATCTCCTTTCGTCCTCTCCTTCCTCCAATCCCTTTCACATCCTCTCTCCTCCTGAGGATACCCCTACTCCTGTGATTCAATCTGACCCTTCAAATTCCCCCCTTCCCCTGCTCATCTCCTCTTCCCTCCCGCCTGATCCCCCCCTCTCAGAATCACTAGAAGAAATTCTAAGGAGCATGGTACCACCCTTGACAACCAAAAGAAACCCAGAAGAAAATCTGCCAAACAACACAGAGATGAAAATGCACAAAAAGATATAGCAATGGGCCTTCAAAACCCCATAGAATCCTAAATTCTAGGACAAATAGAAAAGGACTTAGTAAACAAGGACCAGGGAGGGAGAGAAACTCCTAGCATCCCTCATCTGAAATGATGAAAGTACTCTCATGGAACATCAGGGGATTAGGGCACCCCTCCAAAACAAATGCCTTAAAAGATCTAATTAAGAGAGACCAGATATTGTTTTACTTCAAGAAACAAAGCAAAGACAGTTAGAAATGAACAAAATTATTAAGCAGCATAAGCAATACAAAGGATGTGTGTGTTATTCCAGAGGAGCCTCAGGAGGAATTGCTACGCTCTGGCATCAAGATAAATGGAACAATACAACAGAAACAGTAGAACAACACTAAATCAAGATTGTCTTAAAGAACAACATGAGCAGTCAACAGTTAGTCATTTACAATGTCTATGCTTCGAATCACTATAGGGATAAGAAAGTTTGTTGGGATTCCCTTAGCAACAATATAGCGGAAGAAGATAACAACAACATAATTTTAGGTGGAGATCTAAATCTCATCCTGCATGCTAATGAAAAACACGGAGGCAACTTCACCCCAGATCCTTTTAGAAACCAGTCAGAGAATGTAATGCAGCATGGTGACCTTGTTGATATAATTCCAAAGAATCGTAAATTCACTTGGAGTAATCGTAGGTTGGGGAAAAGAAATATTATGGAAAGGCTTGATTAGATCCTAGGAAATGTGTCCATTCTTTTCACCTTTACAACTATTTATGCATCCATTCTTCCCTTTGCAGCTTTAGACCATTATCCCACCGATTTAACCCTTGAATCTCACTGCCCCCTGGGCCCTCTCCCCTTTAAATACAACCCTATATGGAATGACATTGCGGCAGCCAAAGATTTGATCCAGCAAAACCTGGCGACAACACATTGAAGGTTCTCCAAGTTTCATTTGGGAAAGCAAACTCAGGAATGTAAAGAATGCACTCAAGGATTGGTCAAAAACTCACTATAAAGAGCCAGAAACAAAGAAAAGAGAAGTGAAAGCTAAAATTGAAGATCTCCATCACACAATGGAAAAGCAAGAATACTATCAGGTGGAAAAAAATCAGGAAGAAAATCTCTACAGTCAGTTATATGGTATCAAAAGAGAAGAGGAAGAGAAATGGCGAATAAAATCAAGGCAACTTTGGTTGAAGAGCGTAGACAGGAATACGGATTTCTTCCACAAGCAAGCCACAGTTCGAAAAATTAGAAACAAGATAACAACTATCACAGATAGCATAGGCATTCAGCATAATGATCAAGCTGCCATCAAACACGCTGCTTCAAAACATTTCAAAAAGCTCCTAACCAAAAAAGGGAAAGATGAAGACTATGCTGATCTCCTACAACATATGCCAAACAAGATTGCTACATAAAAAAATGAAAGACTAACTGAAGAGATAAAGGAAGAAGAAATCAAGGGAGCCATCTGGGCCCTCTAGCCCAACAAAGCAGCAGGACTGGATGGCTTCCCAATCTGCTTCTACAGGGAGCACTAGGAAACTATCAAAAAGGATTTCATCAAATATTTTAAATGGATTCAGCGGAAAAATAAATTGGGAGGTTACACAAATTCAACCCACCTAACCCTTATCCCCAAGGAGAGCTGACCGTCTAATTTTTCTTGTTTCCGCCCCATATCCCTATGCAATTTTTATAAAATCTTCACAATAATCCTTGCAACTCGACTCAAGCCTCTCTTGCCAATGATAATTTCTGAAAATCAAGGTGGCTTCATGGCAAATAGGAAAATTTCAGATTCCATCCTCCTAGTTCAAGAAGCCATTCACTCAAGCCATTATAGGAATGAAAAGGGATTCATCCTGAAATTAGATTTGGAAAATGCCTTTGACAGGGTCAGGCATTCCTTTCTATTTGCTACTCTTCAAAAAATGAGCTTTGCTTCTTCATTTCTCGACCTCATAAGAGCTTGTATCTCTGGACCTTGGATAGCCCCCCTTGTTAATGGCAGGCCTGGCCCCGCCTTTCAATCTTCAAGAGGATTGAGGTAAGGTTGTCCTATTTCCCCCTACTTATTTATATTAATGGTTAAGTCCTTCAGTTGCGCCCTTGATCATAAGCGGCAGGCAGGTCTCATTATTGGCATCAAATTTGAAGACAGATTTAAAAACATCAACCACTCCCAATTTGTTGATGATACCCTGCTAATAGGAGGAGCATCTGCAATCATAGCTCGAAGATTCAAAACTCTATTAGAAAAATTCATTAGATATTTTGGGGGAATGATAAATCATCTCAAAAGTTGCATATATCGTTGGCATGCCTCAGCTCAAATGCTTCAAAACATAGCCAACATCTTTGGGGTGCCTTGCAAGTTAAATTGGGACCAATTCAGCTATGTGGTAATGTCAGTGAGTATAGGGCCCACTAGAGCTTAAATATGGGAAACAACTCTAAATAAATTGAAGAGAAAAGTAAAAAAGTGGGGATCCACTTGGCTCAACCCAACTGGCCGATTGGTTCTCCTTAAAGTAGGCCTTTCTTCTCTTCCTCTATATAAGTTCTCCCTTGTTCAAGCTCCAACATCATTTCATCACAAAATGGAAAGTATTCTCAGGTATTTCCTATGGTAGGGAAAAAAAATAAAAATTAACTTGGTAAGTTGGAAGCAAGTTATCCAAAGTCAGGAAAAATGAGGACTTGGAATCAGATCTCCAATGCTCACAAACTTAGCCTTTGGTGGCAAGATAGTATGGAGATTTATTGAGGATCAGCAAGCTTGGTGGAAAAAAGTTCTTGAGGCCAAATATCTCAGCAGACCAAGGCAACAACTTCTAACAAGTGAAATACCCGCCAGAGGCAGCACAAGAATTTGGAAACTTTGCAAAAAAGTCATCTCCTTCATGGCACAAAATGTCTCTAAGGTCCCCAAAGGTGGTAACAAAATCAATATTGGAGCAGATAATATTATGGGGAACCAACCAATTAGAAACTGTCCAGGTATGGATCCAAGTCTCCTCTTTCTTCAAAGCAAAGGAATAAACCACTTGGATCAAATTTCTCAATGGGATATAAATACTCACGCTTGGAAGGGGTGGAGCTTCCCTCCCATCCCTGAAAACCTCAAAGAGAATCTTAACAATTTTCAGATCCACCTTCACAACATTGCTCCTATAATTAAAAATGGCATTGATGGATTCCAATGGGATCCCACTGGTTCCAGTTACTCAATCCAAGCAGATTATTATTACTTGTGTAACAAGGACTATCTGGCTCCTCCATGGATGTATTGGAAAACATTATGGAAATCTGAATCCATCCCTAAAGTAAAATTCTTTATGTGGACCCTCTTAAAAGGTAAAACTCTCACCTTAGATAATTTGCAAAATAGAGGTATTGTTGGCCCCTCTCGATGTCCAAATTGTCAAGAGGCAGAAGAAACTATCCAACACCTATTCATTTCGTGCCCCTTTGCAATCTCTTGCTGGAATAGCATTGCCCCAAATGACCCTCACTTAGAGTTCACAACTCTCCATTGGTGAAGTCTTAAACAACTAGAAGAAAAGCTACCCTTGGCAGCCCAAGAAAAACAATATTGCCAAGAGGGTGTGGGATGCCCTCCCATATGCACTCTTATGGAAAATTTGGATTGCCAGGAACCACAAGGGTTTTAGAGATCGGGAGACCTTAACCAGACAACTATGTAGCAAGGGTAAAATCCTCCCGATAGAAACCATTGCTACCAAAAGCACAAAGAAAATTGATATAGCTAGCCTTTGCATAGAAGAAAGAGACATTATCAGGAGCCTGATAGACAAGAGTAATATCCGTCCATTAGCAAACATCTACAGCAACTCAACCAGCACCCTCAACCACAATTGGAAAATGAGATTTAAGTAGGATGAACTTAATGAATAGCTTCACAACAGCAACTCTCATTCCCTTTTCTTTGATGGTGCCTCCAAGTCAAATCCGGGAGTAGCGGGGGCAGGGGGAGTAATTTATAAACCCAATGGAGACCCCTTAGTCACCTTTGAGTGGGGATTGGGAAACCTTTCAAATAATAGAGTAGAAGCACTGGCTCTCTATCAAGGCCTACTCCAGCTTCAAATTCATGGAATCAGGAAAGTGCTGATCTTTGGAGACTCTGCTATCATTATCAGTCTAATGAACAACAAGCACAAAGCCTCCAACATCTTCATAGAACAAACCATTAGCAGATGTCAAACTATGATCAATCAAAATTGGGAGCTTAAATTTTTCCATATTCTTTGCACCATAAATCGAGAAGCAGACAAACTCGCCAGTGAAGCGTGTATCCGAACTAAAGGAAATATCCTCTGCAACAATGAGGATCTTTTTCAACACCTCCCTTGATCTTCCTCATGATTTGTGACAATCCTTTAAAGCTTGAAACTTGTAGAAAATTCAAGTTGTACACTGACAAGATCCAAGGCAATCCCAATGTGGCCAATTCTTTGCCACCGAAAATCTTACCTCCTAATCCTGTAGACTTCATAGCTACTTTGAAATTTGGTCGCCCATGTGAAATCCGTGAATCCTCCATATCTTACCGCGTGACTCTGTCCTCCCTCTCTTGGCGGCCCGCTCGCCATAAATATCTGAGCACCATTTCAGTATCTCCACGACTTCACCTCTATCAACGCTTGCACCACTGCTGCCGCGCTAACCTTCGAACATAGCCACTCTTCAGCCTTGCATCTTGTTCCAGTTCCCCCCATTATCCTTCTTTAATTCAGAGTATTTCTCCTGGATGCCCTATTTTACTGTCTAGTCTTTGTAGCTCCTCCCTTGTTCCACTCGTTGCTGCTGCTCTTCCTGTGTTTTGTTGGCCTTCGTTCCCTTCGCCGCCATTCCTCAACCTTCCTTTCATTCTAGCACTCCCTCTCGAGATAAAGCAGTTGAGGGCCGATTCAATAAAGTTTTATTCTCTGTCATCCTATAACCATTCCTCCTGCTTACCTGCTCCTCCCTTTGGTTCTCCCTATTCTGGAAGTTTTCATTGACCATTTCTCCTTTCCCAAGCACTTATCTTTCTCTCTCCTCTATTCTGCAGATCTTTTGTCCTGACTCTTTTGTAACGGTTGCATCAGCTCTTTCTTGGTGCAGTAAATTTCTAGCATATCATCAAGACAGAGCTAAGGATTCTCAGATGGCTAGTAGTGAAGACTGCCTTCACTGTCGGGCCCTCCAGGAAGAGCTTGAACAAATTAGAGCGCACCAACGTGTTCTGGATGAAAAAATTAATTCATCCACTCGGTTAATCAATGCAAAATATGAAGCTGACTTAATCTTTTTTTTCATTGTGTCTCCTCCCTGCAAGATCAATTCAATGCCTTATCCAACACTTGCACTCATATTCAAGAATCTATAGATATTCTTAAACACATGATAGAAAAGCTCAATGCTCCAAGCACCAGCTTCGAGATCGCTAAAGTGGATAGCAAACCAGAGGAATCTACCATTCGTGAAATCAGCCACATCAACATAGACTAGGATGTTTTGTAAAGTCTGTCTACTCTTATTTCAGTTTGTCAGAATCTACTCTTGTGCTAGTTTCCTTCAAGTTAGAAATGACAGTAATTTAGTAGAATTTTGTAATGTAATCCATCTGCAAGCTCAACCTTCGAGCTCTACTCATGTAACTCAGGATCTTAGCCTCCAAACTTTTTTGGAATATAATCAGTGACCGAATTTGTTTAAAAAAAAAAGAAATGGATTCAATTGGTTCATGTTTCTTGAAATTGGTTGTAGAAAACCAATCGTGCACAAGTTGACCTCCTTCAATTCTTCCATTGTCGTAGAACTAACCTGAAAACAAACATGGCACTAATAAGGCAATAAAATGTAAGTGTATTTAAAGAGAAGTGATCAATTTCTCTAGGTACATATGAAAAAATTGCATAATTAACAGGTTCATGACGTGTCTTCATTTCAAATGGTTAGTCCAATTTCACAATTGCGATAATAAATCCAATTTCTAAAAGAAATGATGATATGCATAGGTAAACAATTCCCTCCATTTATGTTTAAATCATAGCATTTCATAAACATAAAAAAATATTATTTGTGAATGCTTGAGCAAAACAATCTTCAATCAAAAATTCATCAATCAATCCTATAGATAAAATGCCTTTATAGTTCTTCTTCATTCCGGCATCATGTTTGAAGACATAACATTAGATAAAACCAATAACAAATTTTTGAGCATGATTTTGACAATGTAAAAACTCAATCCTAACAAAATTAGATTTGCAATTAAGTTTAGTTAAGGTGAACTATTACGCTTTTATTCAATTATTTTTGTCTTGTGTTTTCTGATTCTTTCCTATTTCTTGGATGGGTGTGTTTAAATGGATCATCACAACAACTCTTTTCTTCACTTTGCTTCAATCATGAAATGAATTTTTACATCAAAATTTTTATAACAATTTTTCATAGCAATTTTCTTTTTAAAAGATAGATTAAAAAAAAAAGCTAACAAAATACTTACTAAATTTAAAAAGTAAAATATAAAAACAAAACATTCAACATGCTAATCACAAAACATAACACATATATATATACAAACATTATATCTCACTAATACAAAATATAACAAAAAGAAAACATTACAAACATATAACATTTTATTAAAAAAAAACCCACTATGTAACAAAAACATAAAACATAACCAAAAAAACAGCGTAATAAAAATGAAATTTTCCATGTATAAAACCTTTTCTGTGTAGTGGGCAGAAGTGAGATAGGAAATGCTCTCAGATATTATCGCTGTGAAGAATGGCAATGCAACATATGAAACTCAAAACTTTATTCAGCGCATTTACACTATGTTCTCTAACTTGGCAAGGATTTTATTCAAAGTCTTCTAGCACACAAGTTTGTTGAGATGTTATTTCGAGACTCTCCACCTAACATGCACCGTCGTATGATCTCTGTGGCGGATCTACTTCCTGTAAATCAGTAAAGTCAAATCCATTGCATGGCGGCAACTGAAGCTGGTACATTTAATTGAAAATTGTTTTTCTCAAGCAATCTCGCAAATATGGCTTTAGAGAACCTCACAAATATCTCAAACAGGTACGAATTTTAAGGAAAACGCCCATGATAAACATAATTCACCCTGTTTTGAGAAAAACCCATGTTTTATTTTTTCTGAGATTCGCTTCCGATTGGCCAGCAAACATGCTTTAAAATGACCTGTCAAAAACTGCGACATTTCTAATGCTTTTCTGGGCATGACTTGATCTGCAACTCCACTATTATTATTTATGTCATTCTCTGCAAATAAATTAGATATTTTAGAAACCCCAGATTCCATTCTCAAAGAACTTTTGTCAGTTATTTCAGACGTAAAGGTCCTTTAGAAAGACGCAACAGATACGACTGGGACACATCTATTGGCTATTCGGTAGATTCATCACATAGGTAAGAAATACGGTTCGACTGTCCAAATCTGAAGGCCATCAAACACATGTTTTTTTCAAGGTTTGTTTCAGCACTTTTAGGTCATCACTATGAATCAGATAAGCTCTGAACTACAACCAGCTATTCCAACTTGATCTGCTGCTCGCTCTACCTATGTATCTTCTGTCTTTATAGCGGCTGGTCAATATCCTTTCCTTATGGACAACCGAACTCGAACCTAGTTTTCTCCATAAAAACTCCCTGTATGGTCAATCCTCTACTCAGTAGACAATGCTCCACCCAATTTAGCTTATCTTCTCTACTGCCATCTCTTTGTGGCTGGGATGCTAGTTCTTTTTCACATCCACCTGAGCAACATAAGCATTTATGATTTTTTCATTACAAACATAATAATTTCTCAATGTTTCTGCGCAACTGACCCCTAGTGTGTACCTTTCTAATGGCCACTAGTAACCTTCTCAATAAATAGCATCAGAGACATTATCAAGCAAATACCAACAACAAATCTTAGCAACGGAGCAATAAGGGGCGCTCTAATCTGCTTCCATATCAATGCAAATTGTTCGGTCATGTCATTGCTCGGAAATGACTCTGGAAGGAGATTTGTAAAAGATCACTCATCCATATTTAATCAGAAAACTAAGCTATCCTACAGCTAAGTCTGGTGATGGATAGTAAAAGTGTAGAATAGGGAAACCTTGTGGATGGATCCAACAATTTAATTGTGAAATGGTTACACCACACGCGTCGAATCATAAATTATCCAGCGAGATATTTGCTTTTGTTTCGAACTCATCCTATTACCCCGGGGCCCGAAATATGATATGACCGACGAATTCGATAGCCACTTTTTACAGTTTGAACAACACTGGACAGAAATTGGTTTAACATTTTATTTGCAAGTTGTTTCAGGTTCGACGGCAATGCAACGAGGGAAATTGGTTAACATTTTATTTGCAAGTTCTTTCAGGTTCGACAACAATGCAACCTGTAGAAGTGTGCGATGATGTTGTTTGCACAATTTTTATGCATTGTGTCGTGGGTTTCGTCATTGTATACAATGGGTTTATATACATCATTGTCACCGATACTTTCATATACAGCTCTCTGCCATGCCAATTTTATTTATTGGACTTTTAAGGAAGGTGTATTGTTATTTTTATTTTTTATGTCCTTTGTATAATGGCTTTTGATTATTATTTTTTTGGTTTTTGTTTTTATTTTAATTATTATATTTGTCTTTTTAATTTTTTTTAATGTTTTATCTGTGGTTTGGTTTTTATGTTTTATTAACTTACCTAATTTTTTTTTTAATGAATGGTTTTTAGCGTTTTGTTTTTTAAGTTTTGTTTTTATGATTATGTTGTTTGTTTTTGTTTTTTTAATGTTTTATAAAAAGAGAAAACTAATTTGTAATTTTTTATTTTTATTTTTGAGAAAAGTTTAAGGAGGTGTTTTTTTCTTTTATAAAGAAAAATCATTTATTTAATAAAATTTGGACAGAAATAAGTTGGAAATCATTTTTTTTTACAATCAATAGCAAATTTAGATGTTTTAGTCAATTTTTTTAGATCTATGATTTTTATTGCAAAATTTCAAAACTAACTTATTCAATTTTCCCTTTTGATCTTCTAGGTCACAAGAAGGCGCCAGAAGAGAGCATACTCAGGATTATTGTGTTTTTTAATTCATTTGAAATTTGGAATTAAGTAAGAAGAATTGACCATTCAAACCTCAAATTTTAGCTCTCTATACTCCTCTTGTTTTCCTTCTTCACAAATATCCCTTTGATTGTAGATCTTCTTGCCAATGGTTAGTGAATGAAGTGGCTCTTACTGCACCACCAAATTGCAAATTTATCCTAGAGATCACAAAAAAAATGTTTTTATTTGTTAGCCATATTCTATTGAAAAAGAAATGAAACATTCTTTTAAGTATAAGAGAATTTCCAATGCATCCATCTGTGTAACAAGATCATGAGTAAACTCATATCCAAGTTTGAAAAATAAACCCTAGTGAATTCTTGGACATGATCATGAAGATCTGATGTTAAAAATTGTAGCATAATGACTAGTTGAGACCAAATTTGAATGTGATCTTTAGGTTTTTGACCTTCTTCAACTGCCATAGCACAAAGCTCTTCAGATCTTGTTTTTGCAATTGGATTTTTATTATGTTTTTTTTAATGAATTGGGGTTTTTATTTGTGGATGTTTTCTATATGAAAACGCAAATAAACTTAAATAAAAATGTCTAAATGTAGTTATCCCTAAATGAAAAATGATTCCTAAACAGTCCTCCTGACTAGCTTACATCTGCTTCCCTGGCAATGATGCCAAAATGTAGGGCGATTTAATTGTATGCTAAATCCCTGTCATTTAATTTGTCAACTTTGTGTTTTGTAAACTTAGAAGCAAACCAAAATATATAGGATCTCAGATGAAACTATTGTAGGAATTTTGTTTAGAATGGAATTGCATATTACAAATCTAAACTATTTTGAAAATAAAATATTCAGATCTATTGTATGAAAGCATATAAATGACTGTTAAATGAGATTAGTCTATTTTAGAAGACAGAGAAAAGGCTCTTATTCAAGAGTCCTGGTTGTCCTTCCACATTCCTTCTATAATAACATTGCCAAACATTTAAGAAAGCATGATGAAATGTAACTATAAGCATATAAAAGTAGTCTAGGAAAGCATATAAGAAAGTGAATCTTGATTCTGTCCAGTCCTAGTTCACAGAGAAGAGGCTCTTTTCTAAGAGTCATGGTTTTCCTTCCACATCCAAACTAATTACTGAAAGGAGACCAATCTTCACACAACAAAACATGGCCATAACATGAATTCATACTAAAATTATCTACACGTATTTACAACAAAGAAATAAGATGAACATCTAGAATTAAAAATAATATATTCACAACTATGAACATTACTCTACAACAAAGTGTACTTAGCTTGGTATGGGGATCCTTCCATTCATCAATGACCACACAAGAAAAACTATCACACCTTAAAAATCAAACAACACTCATAACTCATAATTTTGGAGAAAAATATATTATTCATGCTGAATGAACAATCATAAATTTGATACTAATGTGTAGAAATTTTGAATAATATGACACTTATTCACAGAGATTATTCTGATTATACACAATTTGCGGAATCATGCATAATACATAACCTCCTCTACGTTGATCATCAATTTTGCAATATTAAGATGTTTGTTCAATTTAGTGATGTCTAAATTGCAACTTTTAAATGTCAACCCGGGGCTCATAAGCTGATGAAGTGAGGTGTACTGTATGTACTTAGGCAACATTCTTGAGCTTTTGTCCGTTGTTTAACTTTTAGGTTTGTTTTCAAGTATATCTCTCCTAATGTGATGTGATGGAAATGAAATAAAGTGAGTGAAGTGTGTGAGATCGTGATGTGCTTTTTACAACTTAAAAGTACTCTACAAGAAAGCTTGAAATGAAATCAATGCTTAAAGGAAAGTAAAAGCATTAAATAAAAGACTAATGACATTGGCCCAGTGCCTCTGCTGCTGCAAGGAAATGAAAATGAAATCTATGTCAGAAAACAATGTGAGATTAAAGTAAATCTACCTAAAAGAAAGACTAGTCACAAATACTTTAACTTCTTCTTAACCTCTTGCCTTTTAACTGAATATATCATGTGATAAACAATTAAAAACAAGTCAAGAAATTGTGAGTTTTTGAATAACTAAATCAAGCTGCGCTAAGTGATGTTTTGGTCCTCAATAAAGATATTAAGTTATGAAGAAGAGACCATCAATAGATAAACAACTTGATGTCTACAAACAGAAAGCAAATATGTAGATTGACTAAGTGATAATGAGGAAATAAGGGCTGCAAAACAAAGAAGGTCAGCAACATAGACAAGATGATCACAAGTGTCACTAGTTATGAAAAAGAAAAGAAATAAACTGTCCCGGGAGCGCCTAAGAAACCTGCATAACACACTGATCAGTCATGAAAAAGTAAAGAAATGTAAACAAGCAGAAATTGAAATGTATGTACAGCTATTAAAACACAGCAATTAAAGGCATTATATACATGAAATAAGAAAACGAAATGCAAGAAATTAAAAATACTGTACAGGCCTTTAGTAAATAGGGGCCCTCTGCCTACTTTAGTCGTTTCAAAGGTCAATCACACACGTAAATGGAATAACAGTCTTCTCATATATTATGCATGAAATAGAAAATACAGTGGGAGTTCAAAAGTACAAAACAAAAGCTAACAACTAACTTGTCCAGCGTTCAAAGATGCTTTATTTATAACTGCAAAAGGCGAACTAACTTAACGAAATCTAAGTAATTCAAACAGCTATGTGAAAACACGTAGTCTTGCTACGTCCTCGGATCTAGGCAACGGTCATTGTGGGCATTCAATCCGCTGTTGGATTTATGTCTCCCACCATCTTCACGACTGAGGACGATGCCACCTGTTCTTCACGTGCTCTAAAACAGAACACGCAGAGCCGTGCCACCGCCAATGACCTCTGTTTGACCGAAGTTACCTCCTCGTTGACCACGAGCTTTGATGACTAGTTTGGATGATCTGGAGGGACACACACCATGTCCTTGGTTCCACGAACTTGCCCATGTGGCTCTTCTTCCCGGAGGACACTTGGAACATAGCATTTAATAAAACAACTGCGTAATCCAGGGTTGGCTGTGGAAACCGGGATCAGCTGCGGAAAACCCTGTGTAAACCCTGTGTGAGTTGCGGAAACGCGGCACCTTGAACCAAAATTCTAAACCAAACACATTCATTAGCATAATTAGAAAACCATGTAAAAAGTCCTAAAATACAACGATTTGAGCAAATTGATGGAGGGAATGAGTGGCAAAATAGGGAAATGAATAGGAAAAAGAGGCTGGGAGGATGTGTAAGGAAGTGTAGGTTTGAGGCTCAACAAGGATCGGAAAGCTATTTTCCATAGATTTGAGAAAAAATATCATTTGTTCAAAGACAGAGTGGATTATATTGTGAGATCCCATCGTAGAAAGATTAATATGTCTTTAGCAAGTGCAGGGAAAATGAAGCGACTAGTCAATTCCAGCAAGATCTCGTGCTCCTTATGATCAAGCAAAAGAATGACACATAGCCTTAATCATTTATAGGTTGTGACGTGAAGCTGAAAGTCGAATTGCTTGATGTGGGCAATCAATATGGAGATGTTTTTCAAGAACCAAAGGGATTGCCACCAAAAAGGGGAATTCAAAACAAAATTTAGCTACAACAACACTGTCCATTCCCAAATATCGGTATGTATCGAATGTCAATTCTAGAAATTTTAGAAAATAAGAAACGAGTCAAGGAATTGTTAGATAAAGGTGTAATTAGTCCCTCTACTTCTCTATGTGGTTCACCAATCGTTTTGGTACCTAAGAAAGATGGAACCTAATGCACGTGTGTAGATTATTGAGCTTTGAATAAAATTACCATAAAGAATCGATACCCACTACCCAGAATAGACGATTTGCTTGATCAGTTGAAGAATGAAAAATATTTCACTAAATTAGACTTGAGAAGTGGATATCATCAAGTTAGAATAGCTAAGGAGGATATTTGGAAGATTTCTTTTAAAACGAAACAGGGATGCAACGCTCTAGCTACATTCATGAGAGTTATGAATGTTGTTTTAAGATCCTTTCTTGATGAGTTTGTAATTGTCTATTTAGATGATACTTTGATATTCAACAAATCACGAGAAGAGCATGTCAAGCATGTGAGGAAAGTGTTGGATGTCTTGAAAAAAGAACAAGTATTTCTAAAGATGTATAAATGTGAATTCGGGAAAACTTCCTTAGTGTATTTGGGCCACATAGTTGGAGGTGAGCTAAAGATTGAACCCTCTAAAGTTTTGGTCATTGTGAATTGGCCAATACCCAAATTAGTCACAGAAGTAAGGAGTTTTTTGGGAGAAACACAGTACTAGAGGAAGTTCATTTCAAATTTCTCTTCCATAGCAGCTCTACTACATGGTTTAACCAGCACGAAGGTTGTCTTCTAGTGGGGAGGCAAACATCAAAAAGCATTCGATGCTTTAAAACAAAACATTAGTTCATCCCCAATTTTAGCATTGCCGGATTTGAAACAACCATTTGAAATACAAATATATGCAAGTGACTATGATATGGGTGAAGTTTTTTTACAACATGGTAAGCCCATTTCATTTAATTCTGAGATTTTTAATGGTGTTGTTATTAACTATCCTACATATGATAAAGAGCTTTATGCATTGGTGCAAAGTGTGAAGAAATGGAAGCACTACTTAATGGGAAAAGAAACCATTATTCACATCGATCATCAATCTTTGCAATATCTGTAATCTCAAACAAAATTGCAGCAATCAAAGCACTTTCGTTGGATGAGATTCTTACAAAAATTCCACTTGGTAATCAGGTACAAGAAAGGTATTTATAACAAAGTTGTTGATATGATTTTTAGACTGGTTGTTAATGTAGTCATTTTACTCAAGAATCATTTTGTTTTTCCTGAAAGTTATGTTGAATAATACGCACATGATGCTGATTTTCAAGAGGTATATTCAAACTTGACTCAAGGCCACCAAGTTGAGGAATTAGACTACCATGTACATGATAATTTGTTGTATCATTTGGGAAAAGTTTGTGTTCCACAGGCAGAGAGAGTAAATGTCACAAGGAAAGCACACACTTCTTTTATTGCTAGAAATTTCGGTGTAAGTAAAACAATGGAAAATCTTCAAATGTATTTTTACTGGCCTCGTATGCTTGAAAGTGTGTCATGTTTTATTAGAGGTTGTTCATTGTGTGTAGTCAATAAGCCTAGTAATAGGAAACTAGGATTGTACACACCACTTCCAATTCCTTCACATCCATGGGAGAGTGTTTCTATGGATTTTATAGGAGGTCTTCCTTTATCAAGAAAAGGTCATGATTATTTGTACGTAGTTGTGGATAGGTTCAACAAGATGTGCATATTAATGCCTTGTAAAAAACAAATTACAGCTAAACAAACAACTCAACTTTTCTTTCAAAATGTATGGATTCATTTTGGATTACCTACTTCTATTGTAAGTGATCGTGATTCCCAATTTGTTGGGAATTTTTGGTCAAATTTATGGAACTTGATGGACACTAAGTTGAAGAAAAGTACATCCTTCCATCCGGAAATAGATAGTCAAACTGAACTGGTTAACAAGATAGTTATTCTTTTTCCAAGAGGATATTGCAACAAACATCCTAAGTTGTGGGAAGAAAAGTTGCATTATATTCAACATGCTTACAACCGAGCAAAACACTCTTCTACTCTAACTTCTCCTTTTCAGGCATGACTTGGTTATTTGCCTAAATCGCCTTTGGATTTCATCTTTGAGAAATATGTAGTTGTAGATGGACATAGCGACATAGACAAAGAAAATAAATTCATTGAGCAAATTCATTTGATTCACTAAACAATTCAAGAACAACTAGAAAAGAGTCAAGGCAAGTATAAGGAAAGGCATGATAAGCATCATGTGGATCATCAATTTCAAGTAAGTGATGAAGTTTGGCTTTACATTAGCAAGGAAAGGCTTCAAGATGAAGGTAAAAAGATGAAACCAATCCATTATGGTCCATTTAAAATTCTGGAAAGGATTGGTAATAGTGCTTTCAAGCTTGATTTGCCTTCATATATGCAAATTTATTCTGTTGTTAATGTTGAAAATTTGAGATTGTATGAACCTCCTTTGATTGGATATCAAGGAGAAAGTGTACAGATTCCATCAATTGAAGTTTTTTCTTCAAAATTTCTTAATGAGCTTCAGCAAGACATCATACTTGATAGAAGAATGAGGTCATCAAAGAGGGGAAATGTTGATTATCTTTGAGTGGGTCTCAAAGTTACAAATCCATCAAAGGCCAAATGGATTGAAGAGGGGAAGGTGAAGTAAAAATACCCTCATCTGTTCAATAAATAAGTATAATATTTTTGGGTCCAAAAGCTTTCAATGGGGAGGAGTGATCGGTGCTCAAGTTTATGCTCAAAAATAAAAGTTCATATAATGGAATGGAAATTGTATGGTTGGATAAATATCAGTGATATAAATCCAACACAACTCGTTTCATCGAAAATGGAGTTCAGATGCTCCCAGAAATGAGTTCTGATAAGTTTGTTAAACGTGTAAAATAAGTGCACAGTCAGCAAGTTCAAGTCTCTTCAGCCAATCGAGAGGTGTCAAGTGTCACTTTTCACTAGTCCCACAAACGACCTATCACATTGCATCGGCATAAGTTTTCTATTAAAAATTAGCCCCTGGTCTCGCTGAGATGTGATATGCGATATCGCATGGATCACATCGCAAAATCGCATTGCAGCAGGAAGTATTGTTAATAATCACCCTACCCGCGTCGAGCGAAACATTGATGGAACTAGATGCGAAAAGAGAATAGGTTGTAATGTATGGAATATTTGAGTCTTGCGCCGATTGTGAAAAGTTGATATATACCGCGTGAAATTGTTATGAACCTGGTGCATAAATTGTTAAGTCTGCCATCACAAATTGTTCATCGTAGTTTTTCAAATGAGTGTTCTGTCCATCTCTCCACCAATGTTGATTACGATTATGATTTCCTAACCCACCGGGAAGTATGGCTCCGATGGGAGAAATGCAGAAAATTTAGTGGATTGCGGGACAAATTTGATGGTTAGTGGCCAGAAAAGGGGAATTTATTGAGCAAATTATGGGAGAACTAGGAGAGGTCATAACTTCTTCAGTTCCTATCCAAATTAGGTGCAAAAAAATGATTTTCTAGTATTTTTGGCTATTCTAAACTCACTGAGACAAGTGTCAGAGGCATTTGAGCATTGTAAACACAATTTTGTTGTAATTTTGAGCATAATAGAGAGGCCCAAGCATTGGAAGTTGGACCAAGGAGATGTAGCCCAGGAGGGGTGAACTCTTCATCAAATCTTTGTGTTGTGTGTTGTATTTTGATGTTCTTTGTTGTTATTTTGCTGATGTTCAACATATTTTTCATGTTAAATTGTTTAAAAATTTTACATAATAAACTCTCATGGGAATCAGTTAATTAAGAAAAATTGTGAATCCTTACGCACTTGATAAGCAAATGATAAGCATCTTGGGTTTTATTCTGAATGGGGAATTATCACAACATTACTAATCTACTCCATTTCAGATCAATTGAGCTTCATCCATGTCTTAAATTACTTGTTGAGTACCACACAACTCTCCCCGAGCTCCATTAGCTTTCCTCTTTCCTGACCAATTCCCAAGAAGAAAATCATGGAAAACCAACAACAATATGAAACTACAAACTAAGTGGCATAGTTATGCACCAGACACACGCAAAATCTCAAATCAAGCACAACAATCGCAAAATAACAAAGGCACAAAACTAACAACGAACACCATGACTCAATCTTCATGGTTACCAAGGAAAGATCAACCTGAGCCTTCATCAAAATTTCATGGCAAACTCCCTTGCCATGCAACCCCTTGCATAATGTTGTCATTAACTCATAACTTTTAGTGCATAAATAAACATAAAAATACATTTATTACCTCATCTTGTTGTGCCAAGCACGTTGCCTTGTAGTTGAACACATCCACGCCATTTCTCAAGGGACTCCAATTATCTTGATAGATCCACATGTAATTAGAGAATACCTAATATACCTGTCAAGTACATGTCCATGAATATAGCATGTATCCATATAATGTCAAAAAAAATAAGTTTAAGAAGACTCCCTGTATGCAAAGCACTCATTTGTTTGGAATTAGGGTTTCTAAACCTAGCCAAATAAATTCTTGTCCAATTCCTTTCTTTTACCTTTTTCCTTGTTGCAATGGAGGCTTACTATGCATTGTCGCATCACCCAACTGTTATTGATATAAACACATCAACTATTACCTTATCATGCTAATACCAAGCATGTTTCTTGCAACTTCTCACACATGTCAACCACATGTTCCACATATCAAGACAATCATATCTATCAATTCGAAATCAACCTTTAACAGGACTAACAATCATGTCATAATCTATAATCAACTCATAGTCATCAGTTATAATACATAATGCTACAACTATCACCTATCATACTCAAGTACATGTCAGCTATCTCAACTCATATGTATTAGCACAATCATCTTAAAACAAGATCATTTGAACACATACTCATGTTATGCAATTCATCAAACATTCAACCAACTTGCAACATACCATGTTAAATAAATCAACTAGACACCATAATCAAATAGTTAAGCACCAAATATACAACATAAGCAAACTCATACCTTATTCTCTCTCATGGGAAGATATCTTGTCTGTGAAATCAATCTGGTTAGCATGATATAACTTCCCAACATATCAACTCAAACATAAATAAGATCATGATATCCAGAATAGTCACTAGCTAACATGTTTACATCATAAATCATACACAATTATTATTCACACATATGCAAAGTCAATCTAGATTAGTACAACACCATATCACAAATATGTCAGCTCATACCTGAATATCATAACCATAACCATCTGCATAGGCCAATCCAATTTAGCATGATACATATAACATCAAGGTATAAATGTTATAACCATAACCATCAAGCTAACTATCATTCTCATCAATAACATATAACCTAATCATGAAGCTAATTGTCATATAACAACAACAAGTTAACCTATAACATACTCATCAACAACATATAACATAATCATCAGGTTATCTAATATAAAACAACAATAGCAATGCATACAACTACATGTTACTATCATTTTTGACTATCCAACACATCTGCATATAACTACATGAATCAACTAACATCTATCATGAATGTAACCATAACATCAAAATACATGTACCTAAACCTAATGCATATAACAATCTTTGACGTACATACCTACATGCCAAACATAAAATACATGTATGACGATCTACTCTTACCCGAAAGTCTAATGTTGCAACCTCATTGTGATGATCTGCATCTCTTGCTCTATCTCAGCCAACACATTAGCATCATAACATATCAATATCACCTTGATGACCTAAATTGCATACCATGAATTCACAAGGCATGTTTGACCTACTATTCATGCATAAATATAACCAAGATCATACATGCATGACCACAACCATTACTCCATTATACACATTACCTCATGCAATTAATAACCTGCATAAGAAATGCTTTATCAACTACGCATATGTATAACCACATGTAGTCGAGCATAATCGATCAATCAACCTACAAGACTGATGCATGTATTCAAATAACCAAGAATGCAACCCAACATACAAGGATGTAATCAAGTTGCATATAATCGTATAACAAGTCATATATTCCTAATGATGCATCCCACAAAATCAACATCAAATTCCTCATTACCACCTTACTATAAGCATGATCAACATTATGCAATGAAACAAGCACATGGAATGCAAGTGTAAGACACACACATGTAACTGACATGCATGCATGACCAAAACATAGCCCATCCAGTTCGAGGGGTGAACCATTCTCTGATACCAATCTGTAACACCCCCTCCTAAGTCTACCCAAAATAACCATGCCAACCAGGGTAAACATGAGGAGAGATGCTACTACAATCATATTCGACCTCCTATGTCACCTTAAGGAAGTGGAATCGATGAAATATCACATATAGTCATCCAACATCATCAACAAAACCCTCAAGAGACAAGTCAACCACTCAGACAGCATGTCCCTGGGTCCCATTGCTATTCTACAAGTCTTAGGCCATAGTCACTCTCATAAGCCTGCCTGCCAACGACTGTGGACCAAAATTGCTAGTTTTGTGCCAGCGACCCCAGGATTTAAGCCACTTTTCTAGCCCATAGTCCTTGCCTCTACCAAGAACTTGTTGTAACTTCTAGAATTCATTAAAAACATTATAACAATGTTGATCAATCAAAAAACCACCCTCAGGACTAGGCCTGAGCATCCCCAACCGTGACTGAACTTATGTCAAACGCTTGGCATCAATCCAACATATAGGTCTAGGATATAAGAAAGAGCATAAATAATTGAAACAACTTCTGAAACAGAACCAAAACGATCACCTCCTTCTCCATTGACCTAATACATCATCAATTAGGTCTTGCATCCATCCATTTAATAGTTACAACTAAATATATGAAATAACCATGACATGAACTAGTCATTCAACCATGCTTATAACCAGAATAAAACCATATAAATATCAGAGATATGACAACCATTAAATCCACATATAAATCAATGCAAAAGTAAGAGAGCTTAGCTTTTATTAATCATAGGCAAATCCGACCAAGTTCAGGACTTCCATGTACCACCCGACCATAGACATGGCTGAACCAAATCTCTCTTTCATCCAGTCACCCCCGTGCCATATTCCAAGCATGAATGTCAGATCTCATTGAAAAGCCAATCCAAAAAAAACCAAGGGAATCCAGAGGTTAAACCACCCCCACCCTCATCAAACCATGCTCACACCAAAACCGGTGCTCTGAGTAGAATTGAACCAAACTTGGAATTCCATTTTGAATCCATCACTATCTTTGAGAAATTTTCTGTCTCCTTGTGTCTCAGGCTTTACCACAATGCTAACCGGATCACTAGGCCCTAAACCAAGGCCAATCTCTCAATCTTTACTGCAATCCAAACTCGGATCACTAGGCCCTAAACTGAGACTTCTCCCTCATGATTTACCTTGTATCCCACCAAAACTGGTGAAGGGATTCCTAGGCCTTTGGGAATGGAACTCGAGACCGCCTCTGCCCCAAATTCTGAAATCCATCCAGAAAACCAAAGCTCAAAAGCCAAAATAAACATCCCAACACCATGGCATCCAGAAAAAGGCTAGGCTAGGCTAAAATCCATTGTCATAACCTGAAAAAACCATACCATCAACAACAAGAGAAACATACACCAACATGCAAAGCCATGAATGTCCAAACCAGCTAGGAAATCACACATGCAAAGGGTTACGTGCAAGTATTCCTGTTGAAGTTGCTTGCGTCTTGCTTTCCTTTCCTTGATCCTTGCTTTCTTTTCCTTTCCTTTCCTTGCTCCAAACTAGAGTTCTCCAATAAAATCCTAAGTTACCAAGAGAGTGAGAGAGAGAGAGAGATTAATGAGAGAGCTCCAAACTTGAAGTGACCAAGAGCTTAACATTGAGAAAACCTAACACTGAGAAACCTACTAACTGGTCCTCATATGCCTTTTTATCAATGAGGCCTCTAATTTCTTCATTTTCCATTATTTTCCTTCATCTTCCTCCTCACATGCAACTTGTGACCTTTTACCTTCCTTTTCTCCTAATTTTCTTTATTTTCATAAATAAATGTGCCAAAATTTCCTTTTTTCCTTTTAATGCCTTTACCTTAGCCTTTTCCAATTTTCCTTAGCCAAAAACACACATCCAATGATGCCCACTAGGATGGATTTGCCCAACATTCAGCTTGGAATACATGCCCCTTACCCGTGGTCTTATTTTTGCCTTTATTTACATTATTACATGATTTTTTTCTCCGAGGTTGTTACAAAAGGATTCTCTCAAGTTGATGGAATTGACTCTGAGGAGACCTTTTCTTATGTAGAAAGGTACTCATCCATTAAATCAATTCTTGCATTGGTTTCGCAGATGGGGTGGAAGATCCACCAGATGGATGTAAAAACAACATTCCTCAATGGAGTTATTGAGGGGGAGGTGTACATTGAGAAACCTAAAGGTTTTGAGAGTCACATGTGTGCAGACTCAAGCGAGCATTGTACAATCGCAAGCAGGAACCCTGTGCATGGTACACTAGGATCGACAACTATCTCACCGGCTTGGCCTTGATCAAAAATGAAGAAGATGCAAACCTTTATCATATCTTGGTTGAAGGTAATTTTTTTATTATTTTCTTATATGTTGATGATTTGATTTTAACCAGTGATGAGAAGTTCATCAAATCTTGCAAGGAGGACCTTGCAAGAGAATCTGAAATGAAGGACATGGGACTCATGCACTACTTCCTCGGATTGGAATTATGGCAAGGAGATTGGGAATTATTTGTCTCTCAAGGAAAATATGAAAATGATATACTAAAGAAGTTTTGCATGGAGAGTATAAAACCTGTGGAGACTCCTCTAGAAACTAGTTGGAGGAAAAAGGGTGCCACTTTAGGTGAGGAGGTGGAAGCTACCATTTATCGACAACTTGTGGGTTCACTAATGTATCTTGTGAACACATGACCAGATATTTGCCATCCATTCAACCAGCTGAGCAAAGATATGGTTAGACCAACGAGATTATTTTGGAAGGCAACTAAGAATGTTCAAAGGTACCTCAAAGGCACTACCCAGTGTGGACTATGGTACAAACGGATGGAGGGAATGAAGTTATGTGGATTCACAAATGCAGATTGGGTAGGGATTCCATCAGACTAGAAGAGTACATCAGGAGTAATTTTCAGTCTTGGGTCCGTAATTGTTTCCTGGTACAACAGGAAGAAAAGATCTATGTCACACAACTCAACAAAAGTAGAATACATGGTTGTCAGTCATGCAACATGTGATGCGATCTAGATGAGAAATATTCTTGTGGGACTGTTTGGTCAAATGGTGGGTCTAAATGTGATCCACTGTGACAATCATAGTTGCATCAAGATCTCTTAAAATATTGTATTCATGATCAATCCAAGCATATAGATATTTGGTATCACCATCTACGGGATTGTGTGCATAAGCATATAATGTTGTTGGAATACATTCCTACAAAGGAACAAGATGTAGATATTTTTAAAACTGATTTTTCAAGAGGCAAATTCAAGTTCCGTAGAGGTAGGATAGGGGTGACATATAATCCCTTTTTTGCTGAGAGGGAGTGTTGAAAATGCAGAAAGAAAATCTCAGTTTGACTTTGCCTTAGTCAAACTAGAGAAAATTCGAATTTCCATTTCAACAGAAATCTCGGAGGTAGTTAACTGAGGTGACATGGCTTTTGTCACTCAGTTAACTTATTTAATTCAAGTTGGAGACCTTGAGTTTAGATAAGCATGAGTGATTTCTAATTTTTAGCAATCTAATTTGGTTAAATTGAGATATTGTTAGTTAAACTAGTTCTAAGTGTTAGATGAACTAGTGGAAGGTCAAGTTGTGCCGTGTGACTTCAGTCACACTCGGTGATCATCTAGATAATTAATCAATCAACCCAAAATAATTGTTACATGCAGAGAATTCAAGTTATCTAGTTGAGATGTAAATTCCAAATTAGTGTACTATCAGTTGTAGACTATTTCGATGTGTACAAGTGGTGCGTGCAATCAGAGATCAACCTAAAGGAATTTCTCAATTCAAATTGATGAATTTCCTAATTAATAGGGGCCTAATTCCTCAAGCCACAATGTAAGGAAATATGAGCTTAGAGGGCTTGAAAATTGGCTAAGTGTTGGCCAAAGTCAACCAGTCAAGTAGAGGGATAGAATATACACTTGCAGGTTATGCTCAAGCTTAAGCAAGCATATGTATTCATCTCTATTATTTGGTTAATCCAATACATATAGGAAGGGGTTTTTGAGAAGTTTCTTTCCCCTAGATAAATATTTGTGTATGTGTGATGTTTCCTTTTGCATGTCTATGATTTGTGTTCCATATTGTGAATTGAATTCCGTAGAGCAGTAGAGTATCTTTGAGTCTTGTGATTTAGTAAATTTCATGAGCATTTTCAAATCTACACATAATTTCTACACCTCTTACCTTGCTGATAACCAAAATTTTCTCACTGCAACTACTCACCAAAACCACTTTACAAACACCTTCAACAATTTGTGATTATTAACAAAATCATCATCAAATCACCTTCATAATTTGTCATTACTAAATAAAATCACCAAACTATATGCACCAATAACATCAACACCAAAAATCACCTTTGATGAACACACTAGAGCACTAATCATCAATTCATAATTGACCTAACAAATCTCAAATCTGATCTCTGACTCACCCTTTATGCATACAACCACTTATGCATTTCATTGCACCAACCTCTCAACCATTTCATCTTGTTGCTTGAATTCTGCTTTTAAATAATTATTGACTGATAATTTTGGTTGGAGCTTTAGTCAACTTGTTCTTTGAACTTCTCATGGATTTATTATTTTTCTCTTTTGTCTTGTTCAACTAAGTCTTCTAATTCAGTTCTCCAAATTATCATTCACCAATTTGTTGTTCCGGGATCAATCTATGAGTTTTTTCTGCTAATTTTACTTATTCTAGCTTTTTACAAAATTTAGCTAGGACTTTCTATTTTCGGCCAATCTCCAGACTTAGTATTTCCACTAAAAACGGCCTCCTTACTATTTGTTCTATGCATTTACTCCTCTACTGTTATGTTTTGCTTATCTACCAAATATCAAAATTTGTTGACTCATTCTGTCCAAGGATTTTGGTTATGGCCCAACACTTTATTCCAAAGCTTCATCATTTATAGTTGTCAACTCAATCATTCATGCAAATATATTGCAACAGTGCCAAACCAAGTTGTCGACTCATCCATTTACTAGCCCAAAGGCTCTGTTAAAAATAACGCATTGCCAAAATAAAAGGTTCACAACCCTTTATAATATTATTATAGCCTAAAGTATTTATAATAGCCCATAACTGCAAAACAACTATGCGGGCCCCTTTATATTTTAAGTCCCGAAGGCTTACCATACTGTGCAAATCCTCTGCATCCTTGATCTCAGCAACACGTAGAAAGTATACAAAATTGTGTCTTAGGCAACTTTCCTCGACTTGATAGAGTCATCTATTGCTGGGAAATTGTCCGTCTCCCACTCCATCATTTTCCATAAAATCTTGGTGCTTTTTCCCTTTTACCTCCATGCCTGGGACATAACTGCTGCATGGAACCTATGCCAATACTTAGCCCATATCCCTCTATCTCAACATTTTTTTTGTGTTGCCTTGTACCTTCCAAGATCCTTCTTACGGGCTTAGTTGTCCCATAGGGATCGTCGTATGCCTTTCTCAATAGTTGTCACTTTGTATTGTCAATGTGGTGTATCTTGGCACTTGATGCCAAACTATTCCTCTACATGCACATTCAAACATCGATGGGCTCTATCATGTGGGATAAGTTGTCTCATGGGGTCCACCACTGCAGCTAAGATCCAATCACATCGCAACCAAACTAAATCATCTCTTACACCACCTACGTCAGCTCGTGACCAATCAGCTTTCTTACTTCTTTAAGTGCTCCTCTTGTTTCTTCTGGGCGCTAACGAACAGGGTGATTTCATGTTGATGTCACTTGTGCCATGTGTCGCCATATGATTGTTCCAAGTGTCACTCAGAAAAGGGCCATTCGGGTACCGAAAAACACTGAATATTCCTGCCAATGTCACGCTCCCATTGGGCCTGTGTTGACGTCATCATCCTCTGTCATCAGAGCCAATCTAATCATGCCATATGTCCCATTGTCACAAAGGAGAGAGAAGGGTCCCATGGCCTGCTTTTCATTGGCTTCATTTATAAAAAAATTCAAAGGGTCTCGACTTTTTTCTTGGAACTTCCTCCAAGTTCATGCCCCCTTTGCACTATGCTTTGAAATATTTCGAGGTCCTTTCCTCTGGGCTTCAACTTGTGCGCTGAGATGTTGTGTGGGGAACTCCTGCTTAAACCTTCCGCCAATCAATTGCATTGCGTTGTGTGATCCCACATCTTCTTATTGCATTCTCCTTGTGCACAATGTTCCGTCAAGGTTATATCATCGAGATACCTCCATCGAGGTATGTTGTAGGAGGGAACGACCCACAACCAATCATCTACATCTGAAACCTGCTGCTTTTAGTGCCACATGTGCCTAACTATTATCATCTGGGTAGTTTTTTCGCATGCCCTTTAAAAATCATTGGGGTATTACTGACGGGGTACCTCCACGAGGTCAGGTTGTGGTGTGGGCTCTACCAATGAGCCAATAAAAATTCTCCTCACTGCCTTGTTATTCATCCATATGTACCTAACGCTCTTCTTTGGCGGCTCCACTATGCTTCCCCTATGTTTGGAAATTTTTCCAACATTAATGAGGCACCAAAAGGGTCTCCAAGTCTCTTTAACTCTACTAACTTTGACTTGGGGTCATGTAACTTTGACTGGATCTATATTTGAAACCAGAAGGTCATTTTCAAACTTCCACATACCACTGGAAATCACTTCCAAAGCTCTATCCATCCAACTTGGTTACATCTATGTTTGAGATGATATGCTACACAAGAAATAGCTCCAAAGTATCTGCACCTTCTTCATCCATGTTGATCTTCTTGTGACTGATCCTTTGCCATCTTTAACATCTTTTGCCACTTGTTGACAATTTCCTACAATAACAACACCAACATTAATACTTTGTAGTTGACATGCTTTGCCTTTGCCAAATTTTTAATATTTGAGAGCATATTTCTCTAGTATTAATAGCTGAAATTATTATTAAATTTATATGGGATTGTATAAACATACCTGTGCAATCAATGGTTGATAGGGTATGGATTTTTTAGAAATATGCTTGTAAATTGATCGATAAATTTTCTATTAATTTGCTTTAATTTTAGTTATTTACTTACAACATTGTGTATGGCCAATTATATAGTTTCTTCCCTGTTTATTTTGCTACTATAAATAATTTTTTTATATTTTCTTTTACAAATTTGATATAAAAAGTATTCTCTATTTCATTATAAAAGGTTGTTGTAAATAATTATAACATAATTTTGGGCATAAACTCTCAAACCTAGTCCATTATCTCAGCATCCCAATGAGATTTGGGAGTGTCAACAATGAATCATAAAAACCTTCGTTCATCATATGCAAAGAATGTATTATGCATACGTAGATGTGTGATTTGCATATTTCTTATTGGTTATCCTTGGCCTAATAAATTGGCACATGACACAAACTTTCCTTATCATGAAGCTATGTGGAGATTCATAGAGAAAGATATAATCAAGATAAACTAAATTGTTGCCACGAAGATCTTGGTGCTACTAAAGAGCTTGCCTCATGGAATGTGCCCTTAATCATACCTTAAAAGTTTGGAAAACCAATGCTTGAATTGCAATTCTCATTGATACTTAGTTTAATGGATATGTTGTCATTATTTGTCTAAGTTTTAATTTTTTCTTTTACCTTTTTCAATTGATTTATATTTTCCTCGTTTTGCTTAAAAAAATCCATATTTCCTTTACTCTATTATTTTTTATAAAGTTTTTCAAAATTATTTTCTTTATCTATCAATTCAAGTAGAATTATTCAAATTATTTAGACGTGTTGCAATTATATTGGTCATTAAATAAAGATTCACCCTTAACATATTCCCACGTTAGTAAAGAATTCCGACATCATATATTGATTACAACAAATTTAAATCCATTCCATTTGCATCTTCATAAAGATCGTTTTGATATTTCCACGACCTCCTTAAAAGTAAATGCTTTAATTTGGGTTGCAAATGGTGTAACTTTATTTATGATCAAAAGCGAATATAATTAAATTTCTCATTTAGATGAACACAAATTTCATTTTAATAAGAGTTTTAAAATAAAATTAATGAGATATTTAAGTATTGTGGGGTTTTCGTAGTACATTATATTAGATATTATTTTTTGGGATTCAACCGTGTTAAGTAAGTCATTCATCTATGACCATTCCATGAGAGGTAGTTGTAACCAACTATTTTCTCATGATTTTTGAATAGTTTACTTAACACTCATTGTATCGGGTGATGTTCACAAGGGTGAAGAAGTGGGATTGAAACTAGTGAAATGAATCACATAACATCAATCATCACTTCCGGGGCTTGCACCCGGTAACCAAGACATTTCAAGAGGTCACCCATCCCAGATCGCCTTTGGCTCAAACGCGCTTAACTGTGGAGTTTTCCCCACAATCAAGCCCACTTAGCTTGCTACCCCATTTGCAAAACCTTAACAAGTTTTGTGCCTCATGAACCATTCAAGTAGAGCTCCATTCAAGGGAGCTCTACTTGAATGATTCATGAGGCACAATACTTGATAAGGTTTTGCAAATGGGGTAGCAAGCTAAGTGGGCTTGATTGTGGGGAAAAATCCACAGTTAAAAGTGCTTGAGCCAAAGGCGATCTGGGATGGGTGAACTCCTGGGAAGTTCTAGTTATCGAGTGCAAGCCTCGGAAGTGATGATTGACAATATGTGATTCATTTTACTAGTTTCAATCCCAATTCTTCACCCCTGTGAGCATCATCCGATGCAATGAGTGCTAAGTGGACTATTTAAAAATCATGAGAAATTAGTCAGTTATGACTACCTCTCATGGAAATGGTCATAGATGAATGACTTACTTAACACAGTTGAATCCCAAAAAATGATATCAAATATAATGCATTGCGATAACTCCTTAATACTTAAATACAAAAGAGTGAAGGGAGCTCTACTTGAATGGTTCATGAGGCACAATGCTTGCTAAAGTTTTGCAAATGGGGTAGCAAGCTAAGTGGGCTTGATTGTGGGGAAAACTCCACAGTTAAGCACATTTGAGCCAGAGGTGATCTGGGATGGGTGACCTCCCTGGAAGTCCTAGTTACTAGGTGCAAGCCCTAGAAGTGATGATTGATGCTATGTGATTCATTTCACTAGTTTCAATCCCACTTCTTCACCCCTGTGAGCATGACCTGTTGCAATGAGTGCTAAGTGGACTATTCAAATATCATGAGAAATTATTCAGTTATGACTACCTCTCATGAAAATGGTCATAAATTAATGACTTACTTAACGTAGTTGAATCCAAAAATATGATATCTAATTAATGAAATAATCTTTGGTACTTTCTTTAAATAACTTCAAATCCAATAAATTTTGAACTAAGTTTAATGATTTTTTCTTTCCAAATTGTTATAAAAAATTAAGGTGTTTGGGATGTTAGAAGTCATATTTTAATTAATATTTCTAAAACAATTAGCAAGTTTTTTAAAAATTCTTTAAAACCTCTTAGCAACATAGTTTTTGATTTGGATATGTAAATTATAAGTTATACATGATCGAACTTGAATAATAATAAATTTCATCTTAATTTAGAACATATATGAAGTCAAACTTGTGAGTATAATTATTCAAATTTTATGACCATTATTATGAAAGTTTGATATGAAATTGGAATTATCTAAAAAATCCTTTGATTGCAGGAACATAGAGTAATTCTATGTGTCAAGATGGGACCAACGTGTCAAGATGGGATCAACCCTACTTTGGTAGTAGTAGTATGCATTGACCACTTGAAATGAACCAAAATTATATAAGAATCACAAATACACTAAAATATAGTCCAAATAAAAATAAAATTACCAAATATTTATATAAAATTGAAATATTAAGAAAATAATTGATATTATAAATAGTACTAGGAACATAGAAAATAGAGGGAAGCACATTACTTTCAAGTGATGGGTCATGTATTAGTTCTCCCATAGAAAGACGGAGCCTTTGGGTGAAAGTTTTTGAGTTGATGTGAAAGCGTCATCATATTACTAACAATTTTGGTTCCATGCCATGTGGGTTATCTTTGGCTAGTGGTTGTAATTATGTGATGTTATATATTATTTTGATGACATAGTGTATCTTTATGTTGGTGTTTCTTTTCACATTATTGTTTCAGTTTTTGATTGTGTACATGTATGTGTGTTGTAAATAATATTAGCGCTTTACTCTAACTCCTTTATTTAGATACTTTATTAATGTTTGGGTCAACTTTATTGAATAAGGTCTTTTAAAAAGTTAATTAATAATCATTCATTGTAAAAAGAACCTTTTCATTAATAAGGCCCAAATTAGTTAGTAGGTTCTAATTATATATGGGCCCACATAGTTAAGATTTTCTATGGATAGCTATATATTAAGTAGAATATTATGTAATGTTCTTTCAAGAATTGTGATTGTAGCTGGAATATTGTTATTGGAGATTCCTCCCCTTGAAGAGGTATGTGAACGTAGCTCTTTATTTGTTATTATCAAGGAGATTTTTTCTGGGTTTATCTCTTTTTTCTCTTGCTTTTTTGGGTTTTGCACTCCATTTAATGTGATTTATATGAACTTTTAGAGTTAATTAAACTACAAGTGGTATTAGAGCTCTTGGAGACTTTTTGTGCACAAAATGATTTGTTTGTTTGTTTATTATTATTATTTTTTATTGGAAAAAAGGATGGCAACATTCATGTAGATTTTTTAAATTTAATGTGAAGAATTTGGAGAATATATCTTGAGATTTGAATTCCTCTTAAGAAAAATAACCAATTTAAAAAATAAAATAAAATAATTGTCGAAAACAGAGTTGGGAAATGGAGGTATCATTGATTTAAAATTGGCCTTTTATTAGGGATTTTTTGGACAAGGCTACAAATGTCACAGATTAGATATATTTTGATAAAGTGCACGGATTTAAATCAAATCGATGCCAGTAGATCCAAAGAAGTTGTGGCATCTCATAATTGGAGTCATCATAAACAATCTAAGAAGTATAGAAACATTGTGATCATTTTACAATTTTAGCCTCAAGCCCTACGTTGCACACTTATTTTCCTACATTTTAAAGAGTTTTTCTTGGGTTAGCAAGCTAAATCTATTTTTTTAGAGATATTTACGACATATTTAAATAACATAGTGAGATTTCATTCAATGGGTAAAATTGCGGTAGGGGGAGAATAAACATAAGAAATACAAGTGGAATCACATTGTTGGAAACTCTTGTAACCCATATTAGTGCCCCTTCCAATAATACTACATTAGAAAATATTTGTATATTTGGGTATATAGAAAGTCCCCTAAGTGTACCTAAAACCAACTTTAAATAAGTTAATAAACCATCTTGTTGACTAGGAACAACACTTGGGTAGACCACCATATAGTACTTGGGCAGTTGAGTATTACAACTAAGGGAATGGTTGATCCTTGTTAGATAGTACCTAGAGATATTGGGATGAGTACTACACTCGTTCTCCACACATGTATGAAAGAGCTATATCACTTGACATTGTCTTGTCCTGAAGACCCAACAAATTTTCCAATGAGTTCATCCATGAATGATAATACATATAAACCACCACATATTTCCCTAGAAAACATCACCACTTGCTCCAATACAAGCAAGTTGGAATTTGTAGAAGGTCAACTTAAGACACTTTATGAGACCATAAATGGGTTTGAGGATAATTTTGATAAGAATTTAGATGAGAAGTTACAACATAATTATCAACATAACCTAGCCAACTTCGAAAATATGTTGATTGAAAAGTTGACAAGTATTCCATCTTAGGGCATACTAGAAGAAAATAATTAGTCTGCACAAAACATTGAGCCACACCAAGAAGAATATTCTAAATTAGGGTTATTTAGCCACCCACAACCCTCTTTATCCCTGAATAAAAATATATGAGTGGATAATAGTATATGGCATTGTTCTCCGGAGATGGTCTTGAATAAGTTTGATGGTTCTAGCTTGTCAATATGGGACACCCATATGGAACATTACTTCACTCTTTAGGGAATTATTGATAACATGATGAAATGCATGTGTACACACACACACCCTAAACAAGCTCAATCACTGGCTTTAGGGTATACTTTAAGAAACTAGTCATTCATACAGAGAACTTAATATATTATTTCTATAAAGAATGTTTCAATAGTAGCCTTAAGGAGGATATTCAAGCACAAGTCATAATGCAATGTCATAATACATGGTTAGAATCAACAAAGAGGACCCCAGAAGCCAAGATGGTGATCAATGAACACATAAAGAAACCAAAATTCAATCCCCACTGTCTTCCTCTCTGAGGAAATTCCCCAAGCACAACTCCTACTCATTCTTTTATAGGGAAAAGGTTGTCTCCAATAGAAATGGAAGATCACCAAATATGTGGATTGCTATAATTATTATAAAAAATATACCCAAGTCATAGATGTAATTAACAAAAATTGGTTCAAATTTATATGATTAAGTAGTATCTAATCGAAGACATAACTACTGAAAATACACTGGATTGGTAGGTTTAAAACACCAACACTAAGACTTAGGTAGATATTGAACCTCTATTTTCTCATGAAGAACCCCTAATCACCATTTATGTATTATCTGGTATTTCAACTCCACACAACTTGAAACTCGTGGGCTACATCAAGCACTAAAACATTATAGTCCTAGTTGATGAAGGTAGTACTAACAATTCCATTCATAATAGAGTGGAATAATTAATTTGAAAATAGGAAGTACAAAATTGACTTGGTTTTTCTCCATTATATATGCTTTATATATTTTTCAATTCTCCATTTTTAACATGAAAATTGGCAATACAATCTAGGATTTACAACAAAAAATAAAATATCAATTACATAAACAATATGTAAAATAACCAAATTGGTAGTGAAGTTCGCCAAATTTTGGTTACGTCCATGGGCATGCTCAAGCAATGAACTATTTCATTATTTATTCTTCAAAAAGGGTTGCTTCTTTTACAAAAAGGTTTGAATTCTTCACAAGTAGGCCTATAAATGGATTATTGTCCTTTATAAAGGGCTAACAGTCTATAAGAAAGCTTATAACTTGTTCATTCTCCTTTACAAAAGGATAATGAATTCACAAGCAAGCCTACAAGTTGTTTACTCTCCTTCAAAGAGTGTGAATTTATTTCTCCTCTATAAAAAATTCATAGACCTACAACTTGCTTAGATAATTCATTATTCTTAAGAAATACCTCAACATTTCAAGGAGAGAATAAATATCACGATCCCACAAATTCAAATCTAGGCAACATTCAAGGGATTAATTTGAGGAAATATCTCAAACATGTCCATGAAAATATCAACTCTCCATGAAGATCTCAACTTTGCCATCAAGATCTCAACTTTCCATGGGACTCTTATCTTTCCTTGAGACTAGGAGATTACAATGCTACAAAACTCTCTCGTTGCATTAATTTCCTATTACTATAAAAATGAAAAATACAACAATACATGAGCTCCTAAGATCAAAATGAATGTTTAATCATTTCATTTTATCTTTTCACCATGTTTCGTCGACCATCAATGGACCATATCTTTCACATACAAAGTTCTCTTCACGTCATTCAAACTACATTGGTAAACTCCATGCAATCTCTTCATTGTGCAAACAAATTTGACATAAATGGAATTAACTTGAATATTTCAAACATGAAGACCCTGCTGGATCAAGAATAAGCCTATTTTTTTGTACACCTGGTGCAAACCTTTGAAATCATTATTGTTAATGGAGGTAAGATAAAAATTGGGGATATATGTAAAAATATCAAACTTTAGAGTCAAAAAATATTATCAGCTCAAAGCCCATCTATTTTACATCAATATGGGTGTTTTTGATATGTTATTTGGGGAAAAGTGGTTGCACACATTGGG